>BJCM01111178.1:0-16755 GCA_018326385.1 Flaveria bidentis | reverse complement strand
ACTTGTTCCCGGGTTGTGGGAAATTAAACAATGTCTTACTACTTGATTATGTGATCATCTTTGTGTTATGCTTATGGCTATGTTGTCGTGAATATTGACTAACGCGACACAAGTCTCCATTTGTGTTCGGGTGACGTCATGACACGCTTGTCATCATACTTATATTGCTTCTCTAACGTATACCATGTGTTATGACGATCCCGTCTCGTTACATTCCCGTGTTTCCGCTTTAGCGGAGGTGTGACACATAGAAAGCAAGAAAACAAACAGATGTTTGTTATGCTTGACTTGCTTCTTGTCACCCATTCATTTACTTCACCAATGATGCTTTCCACTGGATGATTCTTGTGTATTCTAGTGGTTGTAAATGAGTCACCAAAAATGTTATATAAATATTGGAGACATTCAGATCATCTTGGTGAGAGAAACCTTCATCTTGTATTATGGGAGTGTTGTGAAAATTATCAAGGACTGTTCCAGTTCCTGCTTCAGCATCAATAGTAATTTGATTACTTCCATCATTTGAGGTCCTTTCATTTTCAATTGGTGGTGTAGTTTGATCTTAATTTTTGACTTCAGTTGAGGGTTCTTCTGAAGGAAATGGTAGTATGCTAAGACCAACCTCAATTAAAACACTTTGATTTTGAGATGGTTGTCTGACATGATCAGCTTGTAGTGGGACATCTTCATTTAATTGTTTAGTAAAAGTTTGTAGGTTTCTGCTGATTGTAGGTTTCCCGCATCAGACAAGTGAAATTGATCAAAAGATTTTGTAAAGGAGTCAATATCAAACAACCAATCAGAACCATTTGTTGATTTAGGAAATGAATGGTCTTTGAATTAAACATTTGTTGATTCATGAATAATTTTTAACCTAGGATTAAACACTCTATAAGCCTTTAAGAGAGAAGAATAACCTACAAAGAATCCTTTATTAGACTTTGATGAAAAATTTCCCAAATGGTCTCAGGTTTTTAATATTGAGACATGACTACCAAATGACTTGAAAAATCCAATAAATGGTTTTCTATGAAAGAGAAGTTCATAAGGAGTCTTGTTGCTTACTTTTACAATCAAGGTTCTATTTTATACAAAGCACGATGTGTTAACTACTTCTGCCCAAAGGGTAATTGATAGTTTAGCATGGGCTAGTATAGTTCGTGCTGCTTCAACTAGTGTTCTATTTCACCTTTCAGCTGCACCATTTTGTTGAGGGTTCTAGTTGCACTAAATTGATGAGCAATGCTTTTGGTTGCGCAAAATAAAATCATGTCCTCATTTTCGAATCAGTTTTAGTGATATAATCTTTTATTAGTTGGGACACTTTGTTATTATGAAGTAAGAAGAAGACCCATGTAAATCTAGAAAAGTCATCTATGATCAAAAAAATATTGTTTCTTTTCAATGCTCATAACATGAGTTCGTCAAAATAGATCCATATGAAGTAACAAAATGGAGAATTATTTGTGTTCACCTGTTTTAGCCTGTGAGAAGACTTATGTTGTTTCTCTTTGAGACACGGTGAACAGTGATCACTGAAGTGGAATTCTTTTTAGGGTAAACCAATGACATGGTTTCCCTTGACCAATCCATTCATGTTTTTGAAATTTGTGTGTCCCAAACGTTTGTACCAAAGTTGTGACTCATCAAAGATGTTTTTGACAGAAGACATGTTTCATCTTTTGGTAGAGCAGAATTGAGGTTTAACACAAAGGTGTTATTCTTCCTTAGAGTCTTCAAGACAACACACTATTCAAGAATTTGAAACCCTTGTTTCAGAATGTAACAATGAGTGTTACTGAAGTGAGTGGAATATTTCTTGTCATAGATCTGAGACACACTAAGCAGATTGAAGTTCAATTGTTCATAGTAGTTCACTCTATCAAAGCTCAACATCCCATTTGTCACAGATCCTTCACAAGTGATTCTGCCACCTTGTGAATCTCTACCAAAAGATATAGTAGTTCCTTAAATATGCTTGAAATCATGAAGGAGGAAACGATCTCCTCTCATGTATCGAGAGCACCCACTGTCCACATACCATAGGCTATTGGACTTGTATGGATCACCCTGTATGCACAAAAGAACTAATTTGAATATGGAACCCAAACCATGATGGTCTTGGGTTTCCTTTTCCTATCCATAATAGTAACTTCTTGGTACTTTCCTCTACTTATGGTCTAGAGAATGGCATTTTGGTTGATTTCTGTTGATATCTTGTCTGTTTTATCTCATCAAGCTAAAAAGTCTGAAGAATATTAAAACCTTTGATCTCTATTACTTTTAAGAAACTGGACACATTTTTTATTATAAAACTTTAATTTTGATTTATAAAAATCAAGACTTTGTTTGAAGTTGTGATTTATGTTTCTTTGAACTTTCTTGAACTCTTTTTGATTACCTAAATCATCATCACAACTAGAAGTCCTGGATAGTTTATTATGAAAAAGATTTCTGATTTTGAGTTTCATAGATGAGATTTGTGAGATGGGCTTGTTTTGGGGAATTCTCAACCCTTTTTGCTTGAAGAAACAATTTGATGTTTTGTGATTGGTCATACCACAGACAAAAAAATATTTGTTAAAATAGAAATTTTTGTTGAAATGATTGTTCATGTCACAAGTTGAGCAGTATTGATTGAAAAAACACTCATCTGTTCTGTGATTAGACACCTCACATACGTCACAATACATGTGTTTGTTTATTTTTCTTGATCTTAATGCCTCAGTAGGTTTACCGGTCCTCAACTGAGCATCATTCTTTGATTTTGATAAGGAAGCAGTTCAGTTTTGTTTGCAGTTTGTTTCACAATACTGATGTTTTTAATTCTTTTGGGTTGATGTTGTTTCATTAATCCTTTTCTGTCCTCCTTATCTTGTTGGTTTACATGATCTTTGTTAAACATGTCAAAGCCAACTCCTTGCTTAAATTTTATTGATAGTGAATATGATTTTCTTGGAATTTTTTAAATCTAAGGGGTTTTCCCTTTATTTCTCAGGGAAACTTTTTCTGATTTGCTTGAAATTTTTAGGAGATGTGATCTCACAATCAGATCTGCTTTGGTTTAATAGAAACATCTGGTTCCTTCTTTTCTTTGGAAATTTCAAGAATGAATTTCACAAATGGCACTATTTATTTGACTAGACTTTTTGGTTTAATGACATGTATTGACTTGTTTGAGCATTCTTTGATTTTGATTGGATGTCCTCGCTTGATTTTCTCCTTATTTGTTTCAATGTAAACACTTGGTTTGTTTTGAGGATTTGTAATCTGAGTTACTACTGATTTAGGTTAAATACTTTTAGGTTCATTTTGATTAAAAAGAGTGACTGACTCAACCATGACAGTAAATTATCATTGTATGGTGGGGGACATGAGTTATATCCAATCCTAGTCATATCCTTGGAATCCTATTGTGAATCAAGCATCTCTTGCAACTTAGCTGAAGACAGTTGAAACTTTTCAAGTATCACATCAGTAACTGATTGCTTAACTTTAGATTGAGCTAACTTTTTAGTTAAATTGTCATTCTTAATTACAAGAGTGTACTTTTCTCCATGTAGTTTTTAAATGTCAAAGATGAGAGATTTGATTTTTATTTCAAAACTTTTTATTTCTATTTTAAGCATCTCAGACTTTAATTTTTCTTCTTTTATCTTAACAGCTAATTTGTGATTGTGCTCATGATATCCCTACAGTTCAGCAATGCATTTATCACTACAAAGATTAGACTTTACCTCAGATGGCATTGGAGTTGGGCCATCATTGATGTGAGCCATGAGAGCATGATTTTGAAATTAAGGCTTCACTTCCTCAACATACAGACTCTAATCGCATACTCCATCTTGTCTGATGACAAGAGCATTTGAAGTAGGTTGGCTAGTTCCATGAGCTTGATTGATCAGTTATGGCTAACTTTGGTATGGTTGGTGATGTTGTTGCTAATGATGATACTGGTTGTTGGATTAGAATCTTAAGCTTGGTAGTGATGATGATTGACCTTGAGAATTCCTTTGGAAACTGTTGTTATTTCTTATTGGAGCATTGCACTATCTTGAGAAGTGGCTAGTTATACCACAGTTGATTTAACTTTGGATTTGTCATATCCAAGTTTGGTATTCTTATTCAGACTAAGCTTTCTTTGTTTTCTGAAAAAAATTTTGGCTCTCATTGCTACCATAGCCATTTTCCACTACAAATCCATTTCTTCTACATCATCTAGATGCATTTCTTCTAAGACTTCTTGAATCAAGTGAGCAGAAGTGAGTCTTCCTCCCAAGTAAGCTTCAAAGCTTGCAACAAAGGAGTTATAAGTAGCCTTTTTCTATTCAGATATCTGGTCTTTAGGCATACTTGTAGAAGTGGCAATAAACCCAGTTGGTTGAGATAAGGTTGATGGCTTATTTGTTGATGGACTAGCAATGAATCCTGTTGATTTTACTTGATCTCTTGATGAGAGAAAATTATCATATTTAGTAATGAATGCATTTTCCACAGAATGAGTATCTTATGGAAATTTATATGGTTCAATGACTTGAGGTCCACCAAGGGTTCTACTCCTTTCGTCAAGTTCAAGAGCTTCAATTTTAGCAATCATGATATCCAAGGTGGTGCTTTCTAGATCAAGAGTATCTTTCAGCATGGTCACATTTTGTTTCTAACATTCCTATAAACTATGTAACATCTACTTGTTCAACTTCTTGACTTTGTATATAACCCCCATAATCTTAAGATCATTAACCAACTGCATAAATCTATGCAGTTGTTTAGAGATTGACCCCCCTTGGAGTGATGGAAGGTTTCATACTGATTGACCAACTTGTCTTTCTTAATTTCTGCTACTTTAATGCTACCTTCACACAAAATCAGTAGTGCATCCTAAACAACTTTTGTTGTTCCATATTTCTCAAGTTTTTTTAGCACATCCATTTTCAAGGCTTGTGTGAGAATGGAATATGCCTTAAGATTAATCTTTATTTTCTTGTAATCATCATCATCATTAAAAGTGAGATCTTCAATGGGTATTCTTGATGTCTTGTACAAGGCAACTTGATTAGTTGAGAGTGTGACAGGGATGTGAGGTCCTTTGCATATGGATATCCAATAATCTGGATCCACCTATAATATAATTCATAAACATGATTTCTATTGCTTAAACTCAGGTTTGTGTTTTAGCATAGGAGGTTTAGGTGTATGTCCAAGTTCAAAAAAAGTATGAGAGTCCATTTTAAGAATCTTGTTTTCAATTTGTTGGAATAATACTTAGATTAATTATTAAGTCCAAATAGTCCAAACATAGTCTTATGTGAGCAGATCTGATAACTATTAACTGATTTTTTGTTAAAACTTCTTTAGTAACCCTTCTGTTGGTTTAATGTGTGAATATTAAAAAGTAAATGAAGTTTTTGTTCTGATTTTATGGTTGAGCAAGTTGTTCACAAATTTGTTCTTGAGAATGGTTACGGGTGAACAGTGACTGTCGAGATTTTTCACTTGAGTTTTAGCATGTATACTGTTTATAGGTGGTTGAACACTCTAACAACAACTCCATCACCAGATCAACCGATTTCAGTTCAGATCTTAGCAGATCTAGAGATGAACCGAGAGTCGAAGCTCTGATACCAATTGACTGGGTGTGAGAATGAAATCCTTAATTGAAATGATTCAACTAGGATCGAATATGATGATTGAGTTAGTGATTATATGGAAGAATCATACAAACAGAGAACATTAATTGCAAGAATAACTCATAAATGCTCTTTGTATTAATTAAAGGGAACGATTACAATGAATGTTAGGGTTTGAGCATTAAACAGTAACAATACGCCTTCTAAACATAAGACTAAACAAAATATTTTGATTGTCTAAATGTTAATATGCACCTTACATACGAGGATTTCTATTCTATTTATAAGCTGACAATATGTCTTTACAAAAAAGACTAAATTACCCCTATACTATAATCTAGTCTAACTACAAAAAGTCTTCATCAACATTTATTTTTGTTCATCCGCATTAACAAATGTGGATGAGTGGATCTTTATCGGTATTTGTTTTCATCTATCGTATTAGTATTTGGTCATCAACATTGACAAATGTGTATAAACAAACACTTGGCGCATTTGTTGCTGAACATCCGCATTAGTTAATGCGGAAGTACAATTCCTAGTCAGCATTTGTTCGGTTGTTTGCATTTGTTAATGCAGAAGAACAAATACTTGTCAGCATTGGTTTTGTTGGTCATCCACATAAACAAATGCGGATAACCGACACTTGTATTCTATTCATGTTGTAGATTCTTCATCCACATATCTTTTTGGACTTGTGGGATTTCAGTAGAACGACCATCAATCCACCACTTGAATTGGCATGTATGATTTTTTTAGAGTCTAACATTATATAACAGTTTCTTTTATATATTTCCAATCTCGAGAGCATAGTTGTTGCAACTTGTTCTTTTTTTATGTATTTAAGCACGTTAATGTTAACATCGCAACATGTGTAATGTATTTAATAAACACATCACATTGCACATACTTATTTTCTAGTTTCTTTCATAAAATAATTAATCATGAAATATTATTATTAAATGTAAAATCCAATTAAAACATAAATTCATAATTGTTTGCTTTTCATAAAAATGATAATATTTAAGAACTACTTTGTAATAGCAATTTAGATCTAAAGATAAATACAATACAACTTGTATTTTACATGATTTAAACACAATATTTAATATGAACATATACTATTTTTTTCTAATAGCAGATTACTAATTAAAAGTTAGTAACATCAAATTAGTTATAATTTGTCAATACCAATGTTTGAACTTTAAACTTATAAGAGAAGCAAAACATCTTACTTCCATTTTAACTATTTTAACTACTAGACCAAAAAATTATTTGCAAACATATACTACTTAAGAAGGCTTGATGGTAATATTTAAGACCTAGTAATACTTAATAAAAAACAATACATGATAAAACCACTATTAAAAGTACTACATAAAGCTAATTGAAGGATAAAAATAAAAGCAAAAAGTTGGTTGGTGTGTGTCTCACGATTTAAGACCACGAGGTCAGAATTACTTATTTGTACACACACAAACTTTACCGTTGGTAGAAAAACAATCTGTTTTGGCCGGTGGTTCCTTATAATATTCAATAAATATTGTCGCTGTGAGGCCTACAATTAAACAGATGTTCATCTAATGAATTATTCGGAAAATTTCACGATTGAAAGTTGATGTTTGTAATAAAGGGGAAATATTTTCTATGTTAAGGTGGACCGTTGGTGTGAACGCATATGTGTAGGGTTGCGTTTGTACAAAACTACAGTTGCCTTAGCAAATAAAAAAACATAAAAGAAAAGGAAAATATGCTATGCGGGTGGAACTCGTGATCTTTAAATTATTATCAGACAAAAGAAAACCCTACTTAATAAACATTAGAAGATATCGCAAGATATCTTGAAGATTTGCTGTATGGATACACCAAACCCAAAACCTAATAATATTATGTTTTCTTTACAGCAAAATGACGATTTAGTGGATCACGACCATCCTTATCTGATATCTTTTCAACAAGAAGATCATACACCTGATCTTCATGAACATGTTTCCATTGTGGATGACAAGGGTAAAAGCAGCATAAATTATCCCACCAGCAGCACCAGGAAAAGGGGCGGAAACCCGACATCCAATATGGCCGGTTCAGGTGGCGGTGGTGGCAGCGGTGGCGGCAGCGGTGGCAGCGGTGGTGGTGGTCCGGGTGGAGATGGAGCAAATGATAAGATACAGAAGAAGATGATTCATAGGGAGATTGAAAGACAAAGGAGACAAGAAATGACTAAACTTTATGCTTCACTTAGAGATCTACTTCCTCTTGAGTTCATCAAGGTGCACACTAGTTTTGTAACATTTTCTTTACAGCTTAATTGTTTTGTTTGTGACTTTCTGTTGGATTGTGAGACAAAAGATTTTAAATACCCTTGATGAATTTTTTATTTGATTAGGGAAACCGTTCGATATCGGATCATATGAACCAGGCAGTGCATTACATCAGACAAATGGAGGAAAATATTAAGGGGCTCAGCAGAAAAAGAGATGAGCTCAAGAAATTATCTGTTTCAAACACTAATCTGCAGACATCAAATAACATCCCTAATACGGTTTCAGTCAACTTCTGTACTGGGGGATTCGAGATTCAGATCAACAGTTGCTTGATAGAGGATAGATTCATGCTTTCGGGTGTGTTAAAATCTCTTATGGAAGAGGGTCTTGTTATCACAAGCTGCACTTTAACCAAAGTAAATGATCGTTTATTTCACTCTATTCAGACTGAGGTACCATGCACATTACATAAACTGTTGATATCTTTAGTTGAATGTCTTCTTCAATTAATACATGTTTTGTTAAGGCTCATTGGAAGTTATGGTAGAACATTGTGTTAGATCTTTAAGTTATGTATTATTATTGCAGGCAAGTGATCCGACATTTATTGATCCATCTATGTTGCAAGAACGATTAGACTTGGTAGCCAACGCTATGCAGATTTAATTTTAAGAATGTTGTAATCATAACCTGAAGACTAGGGTAGATGATATGCATCGCGCTTCTCGCGGTGTAGCTGTTGTAGACCACATTCATTTGTGTTTTGCAGGTTTTAATTCGTTAATGTGATGTCTGAAGGTGAGTCTAAAGAAAATTAATTGATTTCACTCAAGTTTACTTCGAAATATTTCTGAATTTGTGAATTCCTGCATTACTTTTTTACTGAACCAGAAATTTAACAATCATTTCTTTAAATATGTAACTTGCAGGAAAATGATCTAGCAACTACTGATTAAAACATTTGCAACATTATTATTAAGTCACAAATACAAGTTCAAACTAGATTTCATGGATCTTGAAGATGTTGCAACTACACTTCTCCATGTTCTTTATAAGTTCATACAAAAAAGCTTCCAATGGTTAGTTTATATTACATAAAGTTTTTTTTCTCGCCGTCCACATCAATTCTGTTTCTTAATCACGGTTTTTCAACAAGTAGCTATTGTATGTTACAATGTTTTTGTGCAATGAAAACACTAGAATAACATGTAGTTCATGTTGCATCTTGCTTATCTTTATGGTCCGGCTTTGCTTTTAATATCTTGCCGAAAATGATGAGCTGTTTTTGGTACAAAATATGCCTACGGACCAAACAATACTTGTTAAAGATCATAAAACCCTAGATGGGATTTTACATGTTTAATGTCTTAGGAATTTTAATTTTTTTTAATAGCATTCATAAAAGAATAATACGGGCAAAGAAATAAAGTACATGAGACATGATAGACTAAAAGCATAACATATAACAAAACACTAGATTTCAAGTACATGAAACATGATAGAATAAAAGAAAAACAAATAACAAAACACTAGATTCAAACATAAAATAAGAGTAGCTGTATTCTTCTTTAAATATATGTTGCAGATACTGCATTTGCTAGGTCAACTGCATATTTATAGTATTCTTCTTATATGTTTTTTACCGTACACAAAATAAAGACAAAATAACTATGAAGCTAACTTCAAGTTACTACTGAAGAATAATAGCATGTATAATAGTAATCTTACTTTAAACACTTTACTAAATAAATACTAACTTTTTCAAAAGAACTAAGATCAAATCGTTTTTTATTGGGAGAAAAGGAGTTAAAGTTCACATCGAGTCATTTAAATTTTGTCTTGTTGTGTCATTATTTATATCTTTTCGGAACTAAAAAGCACTAATATAAATAATTAGAATCTAAATATAATTAATTACTCTCTCCCACATAGAATTAATAATCAAGAATGCTTGGTTCAACGAGCTTAGACACCCAATCTAGTTTTTTTTAATAAATAAACCAATTTCAACATGTGCTAAATTAATTCTTGTAATCCTGTCCCTAGCTATAATACTTTTTTGAAAATAAATAATTTATGCCTTTTAAAATATATTTCTCGATAATAATGTACATTATTTCTCCCAAGTTATCATTTGATTTTCTTTAAATAATCATGGTTTTTTAAATTATCAAAATAGTACGTATTGAGAAAAATCCCTTTAGTAATCTAATATCTGCTAATAGCCTAAACACACATGTTAAATTATACTGTTTATACTCGTATAATTATTTACAATAAAGAAATTTAATTTTCTATTCCTCACGTCATATGTGAAATTATTCGTAATTATCTTCAAGATTTGGAATAGTACTATATGATTAAACAAAAATGTATCGATCACCAAGATAATTCAGGATACTCTAAAATATGGCTTAAAGTTCTCTTTATGACCTCTCAACAAAACCATTTGTCTAATGTCCCAACTAATAAAAAACATCCACATGACAAAGAGGATTAGATGTGAAACCTTAGCACTACACCCACCAAAAGTTTATTTGAAAATTTTACACAACAAATTTAAGACTAAATATGTTAAAAGATAAATTTTTACACGATTAAGCATAAGAACTCTTTTGAAATATTATAGAATTTTCATGAAAAGATATTAATTGACAAAGATTGACACCCACCAAAAGTTTATTTGAAAATTTTACACTACAAATTTAAGACTAAATATGTTAAAAGATAAATTTTTACACGATTAAGCATAAGAACTCTTTTGAAATATTATAGAATTTTCATGAAAAGATATTAATTGACAAAGATTGACACCCACCAAAAGTTTATTTGAAAATTTTACACTACAAATTTAAGACTAAATATGTTAAAAGATAAATTTTTACACGATTAAGCATAAGAACTCTTTTGAAATATTATAGAATTTTCATGAAAAGATATTAATTGACAAAGATTGACACCCACCAAAAGTTTATTTGAAAATTTTACACTACAAATTTAAGACTAAATATGTTAAAAGATAAATTTTTACACGATTAAGCATAAGAACTCTTTTGAAATATTATAGAATTTTCGTGAAAAGATATTAATTGACAAAGATTGAATTAATAAGATATTTCAAGACACACTTACACATGCTAAAAACAAAACATCAAAAGAAGCTCTCCAACACCAACAAATTTGTGGTGTTAATCCTAATTGTTCACATATGAAGCGTACGTGTTAGTAAGGATGAAACCAATTAAGAAGTTTAAGGTGAATGAGTTAAACCAAAAGAAAAAGAAAAAGGATAATTCTTAGTGGACTATGAGAGATAATATGGGTTTTATGGCAGGATATTGAGTCGATCAAGAACATGTTAAGCTATTTATGAATTAGTAATTGAATTAAACTAGAATTAAGCTCTTATGTTTTGACGGAGCGTAAAACCGTATCAAATAACACTAATGTCACATCACCGCCAGTAACCACCAACATATGCATACAAATTAAACCGAAACCTAAAATATAGAAAATTTTAACTAAGTCGATTTAGGACACGTGTGTTGCGATAAACTAGTCAAACGGGTAAAAATAGACGTAAAATGTTGAAACACATTGAAATCTAAAACGTAACGTAAAATTATTAAACCACGCATGCATGTTGCGATATGTTAACCTTCAAAACTTAGAACAAAACATAAAACCGAAATTTTACAAAAATAAAAAGTTTAATAGAATAACGTTGAAAGTAAAAAAATTGTAAGGTAAAATTGAAAAAGATGAAAAGTTTTGGTTTAAAAATAAAAACCTTAAATTTTGTGAGGTTATATTGTAAAGATGAAAAGTTTTAGCTTAAAAGTAAAAAAAGTACGTTTTTATAAAACCCCTTAAAGTTACAAAAGATAAAAAATTTTGTGTTAAAACTAAAAACTTAAATTTTGTGAGGTTATATTACAATATGAAAAGTTTTGAGTTAAAAGTAAAAAAAATTATAAAACACTATAAGAATAAGATACAAACCTTGTCAACAGAAAAATTTTAAAATAATATATTTTAAATAAAGATTGCAAGGATAGAAAATTTAAAAAATAGTATATTATAAATAAAGATCACAGGGAATATCATTTCTTCGGTGATGAAAGTAGTTATTTAGTGTTAATTTATTAATCTAGGTTAGAAATAGTATAATTATTTTATTTTGAAAGGAGTTTGCGGAATAGTTTTTGTGTTCTTAAGTTTATTGAAAAGAGTTATCTGAGTATGCACATAAAATTTCAAGAGTTTGAAATGTTAATAAAAAAAGTCAAGCTCAGGAATTAACTTAAAAAGGCAGTTTTTGTGGTTCCTGATACAAAGAATTTTCAACAATTAGTATGAAGAGTAAGAAGAAGATTAAGATCTGTACGTGTAGCGGTCAAGGTTGGTCCATTGTAGACCATTACTCCTCTGTGTGCCACTACTTTGAGCTTGGCTTTAATACAACTATTACAAACTAAATATGAGAAATCATCCCAAATACTTATCAAATGAGTGAAGGGGCCAATTTGATTTACAAAACAAAAACCGCACATTTATTTCCAATACAACCAACTTAATACAAATCTCATATCTTACAATGATTTTAGTTCATAATATTTGATCTTCTTAAAGGCTAACATCCTCATTGGTCACGGAAAGTCCCCTATAGGCCATGAAGAGAGATTAACAAAGAGTTATTATCGAATTAACAAGTAACAACCACTAAAAAAATAAGTAGCATGGTAAAAGATTGAGACTATTGAAGAAGTAGGATCATGTTTTGTGTTTGTAAGGCCTAGCTTGGATTGATTACAATATAATGAGAAAACAAAAAATCCAAAAAAACAAAAACATGTAAAAATGCATAAGTTTTCAAAGCATGTAAAAACTTCAACTCAAGCGAAAACTTAAAGACCATGTGAAAACTTATATGATGTGAAAAGTTGTTGAAGTTTTCTTATTAAGTCCATCATGTATAAGTTTGCTATGTATTTCATTATACGTCAGTGTGTGTTTCATCTGATGTGTTCTTGGTAAACACTAATAGGTCGCCTGAGGGGAACTCACCTCAGGTGGATCGAGATTTAAAAAAATGTAAACTCCTTTAGTAGAAGATCAAGACTATCAAAAAAGTGGGATCATGTTTTTGTGTTTGTGATTAAATCCATTAAGTGTATTTAGGATTGTGTTTAAGGCTCGATTATATGCTTCTAAGTTTCATCAATAACATATAAGTCAACAGCTAAGTCACCTAAATTTATTGTATCTATTAGTACTAATAAAATAATATTTTTATATGTCACTTGTCATAATTTTATAACTACTAAATTTTAGAACTACTAAATTTTAGTTTCTCGTTTTTCTCTCATAATAAATATTAGATTTACTATAAATAATATTATTTAATTCTTTTCATATTCATATATAATTATTTAATTAAATAGGTCTTTCTACAAATTCAATTAGTAAAAAAATAATTTATTTATATAATAAGAAAATCTTTCAAAAAAAATTCAAGCTTTTAAAAAACATAATATAATTTAAAACCTGTATAAAAACCTTATGAAACAAAAGTAGTTAAATTCAAAGTTATAATAAATAAATTATTAAAAATGATAATTTTTAAAACGATTTGTTTTGAAATAGTTTTTTTCAAATGATTTTTTTAAAACAAAAAAAACTAATTTTTTTTAAAATATGATATCGTTATTACCACTCGTACGTAATGTAGATCATATCTTATATCAAAAGGACATTTTATAATTTATTAATTTTTATTAATAAATATTTAATATTTATTATTCAATACGTGTATTACACAAGATGTTAACCTAGTAAAAAAAATAATTCTTGTGTTTCAAAATTTGTATTATAATTTGTATTATACTTGAGTAGGATGTCATGTTACATAATGATTATAGATAAAGTGTATAAACTAATTAATGCTTAAAGTGGCTAAACAAGCCCTAATCATTAGGCTCAAACATAGTTTGTCACTAAACAAAAGTTTGTTTAATTGAAATGTGTTACGAGAGCGGATAAGTAAAAAAAATCACCTTATGGCCTAGAGACACTTTGGAAGGTTTAAACATACTTTTCAAGTAATTAAAATTTTAATTCGATGTGAGATTAGACAAAATGAAACTTCTTAAAAGTGACACAAATGTTTCATGAGGCTATACGATCGAATGCCATGAACAATGTGTCAGTTATGTACCTATATTTTATTTTTTTCTTTTTGGTTCATTTTTATATCGATGTTGGATTGTGTTTTAATTAAGAACAATACTGGTAAAAACAGTATGCAAATGCTGGTTACCTCCCAACAACGAATTATGACCCAAACCTCGAAGCAACCCGCATCAGCTTCATTCATGTCGCTTTGTGACATGATCTCATGCAATAGAAACAAATCAAACATAACTGAACTGGACCTATAAATTGGTGTCATCTATCTTATGCATTTTTGTGTCTTAATGCATATTTTTAGCATTTTCATTGTAATGGAGTAATGGGTCTAGATGGTTACCCATTTGAGAAGTAGTGCTAAATTTTTACTTTCTTCTCAATATGGATCCAACTAAAAGAAAAGGGCAGTGAGTTTTAGATTAAAGAAAATTAAATTGATTTTCCTTGTGTGTGAGTTAAATTGATTTCCTTACTAATTTAAACTTCACATGTTTAGATGATATTCTTGTAGCCCAAATATGAATTAAATGGTGTGTTTGTATCTTGATTCTTATTTAGTTTTTTCCTTTTACTAGATTGAGTGTTGAATATGTATCTTGATCATATCGTTGCATTGTTGTTCACCCCATCAATTGGTGCAAATTTCAATTTTAAAGGACGAAAAAGAATGAACAAAATAGAATTAATTATATATAGAAATAAGTATTGCTCGAATAATTAAATGATTTTTTAAAATGGTGTTTTTAGAGAGAGAGAGAGTTAACAAAAGGAGTTTTCTTTGTGAGTTTTAACATTAGAGGTATCCACTCATGTCATGGACATGTTCTCTGTCTTAGTCAACGTGCACATGGGAATTCGTGTGAATGCAGCAACTGTCAAATCAAATTAAGAACTCGCCCCTGCCATGGACGAGTTATCAAAAAACAGAATTTATTTTTTAGGTGGTGAGCAAAAATTAAACCAAGATTAGTACAGTATATATGTTAATAAAATATTAACATGTATATGTCTGGGAGTATAACATGTAAGCAAATATACATTTCTCAACTTAATTACAAATAAAATTATCATCCAAAAATTCAATCTGTCTTGAAGTTTGGATTACCATATTATACACAATAACAACATTTAAACAAAAGGTCTAATCTATCTTTAAATATAACGGTGCATCTAATCATGTATATAATGTGTGTATAACTAAATACAATAATAAATCTATATAATCTGATGCAAATAACTTTCAAGTTTTAAGTTTTATAACCAGCTAATGCATCTAACTCACTACGATTCTAACTTAACTTTAAAATATGATTCTTTATTGTAATGAATTTTAGTTAGCAACTATTATTTCTTATCATACGTCTAACTGATTAAAATGACAAGTCAAACTTATTTATAATGATGTTAAAACTTAAAACAACGTGTAATTATATAGACATAAATTTCATCTCTCTAAAGTTCAAAGTTCTACGTTTTTTAAACTTACTACTTATTCATGGGTATTTACGATTCATTCAATTCATTATTATTTGATTATCAGCTTTTTTGGGTCTATCAGTTTAACTCAACAAAATTTGAAATAGTCTAACCGAATCAAGTTCAATTGACTAAACCGAATTCGCAATCCGGATTCAATTGAATACACAACCAAATCGAATAAACAAGATCTTTAGGAACCGATAATTGAGGTGAAAACTAAATTTACAATTCGGACATGATTAGTGCAGGATCGTTGAAGGGGGCCAGTTACAACACAACAACACAAAGAGGAGATTAACTAAAACTTAATCAAACAGTAAACTGGATTAACCAAGGTAAGACACTAAGAACACAAGTAATGTAAGAACACAAAGAACACAAGTATATGGTTTTCAAGAATACAGTATATTGCTTTCACTATGTTCTATTACAAGTGTTATAAAGCATAAAGCAAAGATACAAGAACATGAGATACTTATACTACATCCTACAGCCGACTATACTTTGAAAGCCAGTTGGATACAATTGACTAAACACAAACAAAATCAATTGTAGAGTCAAAAGACAGATTGTCTTTTGACTTGTGACTATGACATGCTATAGCTCACATCCTTATCTATTACAAAAGGCAGATTGCCTTTTGGCTTCGGAAGATATTGGTCTTGGTTTCGGAAGATTTTACACTTAGAGTATTTTCTATTGCATGTGTAAAACTTTCTAAGCATTCTTTTTCAATGCACTTGTGCAGCATGCAGGATAAACATTGGATGTATAGGTTGCATCAACCTCTTTATTAATCTCTACAAACTCCCCCTAGGCTAATGCTACCAAAACATTTAAAAAACTTCAGATATCAACAGTCCTCATTAGGATCATCACCATTCCTTTCTTCATAAGGTGATCAGGATCCTTCAGGCTGTCAAAGTGTCTTCTCATATCAAAGAGGTCATGCAAAGGCAACTGAAACATATCTTGCCATGTGTAAATGTCTTCAATGCCTTGATCTCTAATGACATGCCATCTTTCTGGATTTGTGGTGTATGTCCAAGACAAGATGGGTCTTCCTGATGTTAGAGGAGCTGTTTGAATTGGAGTTGATGTAGCATCCTCTGGCTGCACAACCTCAAGATGTTTTGACTCATCCTGGGGTTTAGAAGAGGATGCAGTCTTCTTCTTCTTTGGCTTTGGTTTAGAAG
>BJCM01111177.1:0-10410 GCA_018326385.1 Flaveria bidentis | reverse complement strand
AGTTGAGAAGCAATATATAAAAGTACCTTGAAAATTACTTTCTGTGTTCTATATTACTTTCTATATTGTGATCAACTCTTACGGATTCTTCCCATACCCGAGTGTTGTTCTAGGTGAGTTTGAGAGAAAACATTGTGTTTAGTGACAAACATCGATCCTGCAACATGTAAAGCCACATGAAAGATAAACATACATTTCAATAAGGAACATATCATACGCAGTCATCATCATCATACAGGGCAACATCATACATACATATCATGCATAAACATGCAACATCATCATCATCGTGCCCTATGTGCACTCTAAGGCCTCAATCATTATCTTAAATGCTCTTACTGGAATCTTTACGTCAAAACTTACATCTGCACTTTCCCCCGAAAGTCAGAAGTCGAACTACACTTTCCTCGGGTGCAACAACCCTATTCAGGCGTATGGACACCCTTTAGTCGCATGGCCTCCATGCAACTAAACATCATGCGAATGAACCAATGCAGAGGGACACTCATGCGAATGAACACCCAATCGTGCGAATGGACTAATGCGGATGGACCTCATGCGAATGGGACTAATGCGGATGAACACTTATGCGACTGGACCTTCAATCGCATGACTTCTATGCGACTGGCCTTTCAATCGTGCGAATGGACCTTCAATCGTACGAATGGACCTCAATCATGCGAATGGACCCCAATCGCACCCTAGCCGTATGGCCTCCATTCGGCCTCCATTTGGTCGCCTAGCCCTAGCTGATGCAGATTGCAGTTCATCCTGACTGCAGCCGAGGGTTTTCGGCCTCCAAACTCATCTAAACCCATTTTAAGCCCAAATCGACCATCCTAAACCTTTGGGATGCATACCACAACACCATTCAAGCACACACAAGCTCACAATCAAGACTCAAACGCATCATACATACACATACACATACACAAACGGGTCAAACATGCACACACTCAAAAACCCGATTTTTAGATGTGTTCCAGTCCCAAATCATTCAAAACGTTTAAAAGAGGGGTCCTAGAACTCACACAAACGACCACGACGAGAAGAGCTTCGATTTGACTCGCTTCTCGACGATTTTGGCTACTCGAACCAACCCGAACTAACACTTTTTCCTCTTTTCTCTTCTTTCTCTCTTCTCCTCTCTTTTCTTGGCTGAAATATTGGTATGGGGAGAGGGTAAAGGATTGCCCTCTCCTTTAAATACTCCCGCTTCCCCAACTTTCTCTCATTGGCGAGTTTGGTCCCTCGACTTCGGACTTTATTTCTTTTCTTCTTTCGTCGGCTTTAAAATAAATAAATAACCGGGTGTTACACATTAACTAAAGAAATTTTGTATCCACTGATTCCAATATCCTACACACAACAGTTCAACAACCCTTAGGAGTTCCATAACTGTATTTGTAACAATAATGGAAGAATTATCATTGACAATGTAGGACATATTTAACATTCTTGTTACTAAAATAGATTTAGATACGAGCATACCAAATGATAGATAAGATGATAGATCGAGATCCGTAACTAATAATATTATGTATGGAGAGGGTATTAGGCACTTGGGCCAACAAAAGCTAAGTTGATGCAAGTTGGAACCCATACCACTATGGCGGCATGGGGATGGTTGTTACATAAATTTTCTTGACTATTATGTGGTCCAAACCTAAGCAAGACAATAATAGGGTCACGCATGTTATTTCCAATACAACTATGATGATTGATAGATAATACTTAAGATCGTACAACTGAAATGAAAACGTATCTTGGATCTAGAATTATGTTGCTAACCTTTATTATCGTGATAGAAGTATGGATCAATCTTGCGAAAAGGATGGAATAGTGTAACCATGTTAGACAATTCTCAGTATATGTTCATACTTTTCAGATAATTTATTGACTATTAGTATGCGTCACTAGGTTCTTTTCATATATCATATATAATAGTTTGTGTACTTGACGAAGCTATGATCAAACTTCCATTTCAAAATTAAGTGTATATATATATTTATTTGAAACATTTACCCTTTTAAAGTTTATATTATATTTATCATTTCCTCTAACTCCTAATTTACATAAACTCTGTTCTTGCATTATGTTTGGAATATTCATAAATATTTGCGAGTCAATGTATGCTTACTTTAATTTAAATTATTTTAATGATAAACCCTTAAAATCTCAATAGGACAAATTAAATAGAAACAAGAACAAGCATGTGTAATGTTTCTTTTTATAAAAATGCGTACCATGATGTATGTAAAAATTAGGCAAAGACCTTCCTGATATTTGTAGGTAATCATGCTAACATTTCACTGAATCAATACAAGTCTTTGTGAAAAAGTAAATTAGTCGGCAGAGTTGTTATTTAATACACAAACATATATGGCTAGAATCATTTCTGAGCCCCTAAAAGAACAGAACCGGTGAACCTGCTTAAAGGAAATACAATACAACTCATTCAACTGCACCTGAGATCAGGGTCATAGATCTATAAACCAGAAATATTAAACCCTAAAGCTAAATTCTAAAAACAAATTTTAAACCTTAAAGCTAAAATTAATGCTAAACGGTAAAAGTAAACTTTTAAATCCTTAAAGTTAAATCCTATTATGGTTTCGATGAGCTGATTTTAGTACTGTTAGAATGTGTCCAATCGTACTTCGTTTGACATAAGTCCCCATTATTCTTGGGTTTTGGGGGATTCCCTTTATAAAAATGGAATGAGATAGTGTAATAAACACTTGTATTGGTGTAACAAACAATTACATGTAGATAAGAACTAGTATTAATCCCCTCGCTTTAACTCTGGGGTTAAAACCATGCAAAGTAGCACCAACTTAACACCATCAATAGCTACCATCAACACCGGAAAAATTCGTACCTAAAATAAATTAAAACATGAAAAATAAAACGAAACAGAAAAATAAACGTAAAAATGTTGAACCCAACACGTGAAAAGTAAAATATTAAAAATAATAACTAAGTTGATCTAAGACTAGTGTGTTGTAAAGTGGCCATTAAATGGGAATAAGTTATGCGTAAAAACGTTGAACCACACGCACACGTTGTGCCGTGTTAACTCGTAAAATTTAAGCCGAAACATAAAATGAAAATTTTGTAAAATATAAAAAGTATATGGAACTAAAGTGAAAAGTAAAAATATATAAGGGTTAAGTTGTAAAAGATGTACAAGTATTGGGTTAAAACTTAAAAGTAAGAAAATTATAAAATAAAAAGAAAAAACAAAAGTGGGTACACCCGCTAATGGTTACGTACAACTCATAATGCACAAATAAATTGATAATTAGTAATATATATGATACATAAAGTCTAGGAAAAGTATAAGTACAACAATTTAATCCAAGTGTATCACTCTAATGCACTTACAAACTTGGTATATAATATAAATTTCCCTTCTTTTTTCAAAAGTTTTTCCTTTTTTTCCAAATAACTTCTTCTTTTTTCTAATAAATACATTAAATTTTTTATACTATCTATTTAGTTATCAACTTTTTACGAGATGTAGAAGAACGTGATTTTGAGCACAAGTAAGAAGTTATTGATATACCCTCACCTTTATTAAGATGATCTTGAATATTCTTTATCTGGAGTTTGCAGTATAGGAATCTCCTACCCATGACATCATGCTGCTAAAGCAAGATGTATTATCATACATGCTTTTAGCAAAGGGGAGTGTTCATAGTGGTTTAGCCTAAGCCAAGGTTGGTGGGGTTGCTGAGATTATAGGGGGCAATAGCAACCATGGTAACGAGTAGTATCATAATAGCGACCACATGTATCTGAGGTGATTTGTCAATCTGTAGTGCAAGCATAAGAGTAACACCACCTACTAATATTCTTGATGGTTTAAGAAGAATAAAGGTAAAAAGAGGAGGTTGTAGAAATGATCGTGTTAGAAATCTAGAAAGATTAGCATTTTAGTCTTTAGAAAAGTTTTGTCATAGTTTAGGGACTTATTGTGTAAATATATGTCCCTTTTTGTTTTCTTGTTTATTAGTATAAATAGGATTGTTATGTATGTGCAGGTAACAAACTTTAGATATTTTCTCTCAATTTGCACTTTGTAATCCAGCTGATATAAATGAAAACTCTATGAATTTTTCTGATATTTTGTTTGTTTGATTATATTGTTCATATTATTGTCAATTACTTGATATCAATCACAGCATTTGAACCAATCAAATCGTTGAGACCAATTTAGATTCTAGCACTGACAAGGAGCTGATTGGAATGATTAAGTATATATTACAACAAAGAGTGCCTGAGGTTCTTCCGTAGATGGCTACTCAAAAGTGGTCTGCTAAAGAGACCAATATTGATTACGTTCCTAAGTAGTCTCCTAATAGGAAGAGGGGAGCCAGATTGAGTTTACTTCTAAGGAAATAGTTAAGCAACATACCACATTTATGACTAATACTCTTATGGTAGATACTCTAATGTTATCAAAGTTCTTGCCTACCACTAAAGTAAATGAAACTAACATAGTTCCATTGATTACATAAGCAACAACCATACTAGCTTCTGCTCCAATGTATACACCATCTTGAAACCTAGTCTATCCTAGGCATTTTGATCCCAACATCTTTTTATCTACTCGATTAGGTGTTATAAGAGTTAGGATACGACTAAGGATACACTAGTGAACATTCATGTGCTAAAGAAAAGATAGTATTTGATTTTAAGGTTACTTTATTAAACAAGAAGAGTGAGATAGAGGATTTAAAACTTGATAGTCAAGTGAAGGACATGTAGATCAAAGAAAAAAGAATCATATTAGATTCTTGTTTAACATGATCCTGAATCAATAACATGTGTGAATAATTCAACACTTGAACATGTTATTGAGAGAAGAGAAACTGCTACAAAACTGGTAATAGAAGAAAAAAATTCAGATGGATAGTGTTGGACTAATATTGTTCACATTGAGTAGGTCATAGTTGAGACTAAGACTAAGGGTGAAACTCAATCAGTACTAATTGTTGAGAATGTTCATATTGTTAAGGAAGAAACAAATTATGATGATGATGATATGAAAGATGATTAGCCGAAGAAGAAGGATAATGATGATGATCATGGATATGATAGACCTAAAGGAGGTAGGGGAGTATTGCTTAAACATCTAGCATATAAGAGGCCGGGAAGCCTTCAAAACCAAGTAGCTCAAAGCTAGATGAGTCAAACTTTGTAATTAACTAAAACACTTAAACTTTGTAATTAAAAACTGAAACTTTGAATGGTTTAATGAACACGATTGCGTAAGGCAAGAAACTTTAAAACGAGCTTGATTAAATAACAAGAAAAATCACTTTCGGGTTTCAAGTACTATAAGTTCAATGGTTCGTTAGATATATTCCGGGGTTTCATAACACGACTCAAGATAGTGGCTTTTGATCGAAGTGATGTACAAGGAACAATCTTTTAAGTCTCGTTCATTCACAAGGTCATCAATTCATCTATAGCACGTTATCTACTCTTCTCAATGTGCTAACGATGCAAGTAAACCGAAAACAGATGATAAAGCAAATAACTTTGTTTATAAAAAAATTAGTTTAAATCAACCCATTCCTTAATATGAAAACCCTAAGTACAACTAACCATCTTACTTGATAAGAACTCTCCACCATAAATCAATCACACGAACTTAGCCACACATTATTGCCATTGAATCTTCGAGCGTTGCTTGATGATGATCAATGATGATTATTATGATGAATTGGGAAGACTAGAATACTCAAAAGATACTTTCAAATCCCTTGAATTCATCTCGAAAAAGTTAGATTTTGAATTGGAGTTTTTGATCTTTTAATATCTTGAAGTCCCAAGAAAATATGGAGTAGTTGGAACACTAGCGTATCATACGCCCAACCCCCTATAAATCTTAACAAATACGTCACTCCTACGCCCATCAATATGTCGACCGGCATATGATACGGCGATACCCGGCGTATCATACACCGGTTTAGGGTTTTTGGGCATTTTTGCATAGTTTATGTTATTTACACTTTTACCCCCTGTACTTCCTCCTATGGCTTCTTTTCTTCCTGAATGTGCATTTGTTATCTCCGATTCCCTACACATAAAAAAACTCAAACTAAATTCATTCCACACTCACGATGATGTAAAATCACATAATTAGATCGGTTAAACCTTGAATTCTTATCACTCGATCACATCCCCACACTTAACCTTTTGTTTGCCCTCAAACAAACTTACTTGCACATTTCTCTCTAATTAAAAACACATGCCACATTATCACTACCTTGAACAAGTAAGATCCCAATACATGCTTAGTATAACTTCATGACATAATATACATAACCTAATCATTCAATACCATTTGATTTTTGAAATCTTTGGTTGGCATATACTCACCTTTTTCTTCAAACATTCGCGCTTTCACATTTCTCACAATAAACACTCCTCTTGGGTTATTTTTTGGACTAGTGATGATGTACTAATGTTTATGGAGCTCTCATACCACGAATGCACATACTAATCATATGTTCGTATATTAATCAAATCATCATCAATTGACACAATATAATACAAAAATCAAGAGGTCTTTCTTGGGTGGTAATGTTAGGCTAGGGTTTAAGGTGAGGTTGAAAGTGATTTCAAAGAGGCTAAAGGAGAATGAAATCCAACTTAAACATAGTAGACGTCTTATTTGTCAATGCAAGTCTTCTATTTGCACTGCTTGTAACAAATTCTCACACTATTTTTGGTATTGCATATTTTTCTCATTTTGACCTCATATTTAGCTTTTGCGTTTTTTTCTTTTTTTTGGTAAAGCAAATAACTTTACTGTTATTGGACTACTATTAACGTGACTCTTCTAGTTTGTGGATTGGATTCACCTCCTAAGGTTTTAAAAAAAAGCTTAAGGCTTGTGGGTTTATTGTTTTGGCTTGAAACACAAGTTGGGGCTCAACATGGTATCTATAGGGAGATTTTGTTGGTATGGAATTGAAAAGAAGGGGGTTACACAAATGGCTCAATCCTAATGCATCTATCATCTTTATGCACACATTGGTATATGATGTTGATATGTATCAGTTACATGAGTTCTAAGTCAGATACACACCATGGGATTCCCTCATTATGCAAAGAAATAAAGTAACTCATAGTATACTATGAGTCTCTAATTTGCTCAACACTCACGAAAACGATGGAAAGAGGTAATAAAATGTGAAGCATGTATGTTATCTACAATTGTTTTGTTACACCACCTAGGCCTTTCACCTACTTCTATGAAGATTCATGACTAGGGTGCATTACTCATTTTTCAAAACAAACATGCCAAGGGATCTATAAGTGCACAAACTAGTAAAAATAAACCATGTATGTAAAATTTTGAGTTCCTTATACAATTAAGTTTACTTAAAGGATTTTTCAAATTTGTTCACTTTTCCAATTTTTCAAAAAGGTCAAATTTTCAATTCAATTCCCCAGTATCCCCACACTTGAGATACATTGTCTCCAATGTATGGTTTTAAATCCCATGACGTGAAATACCATAAGTGGAGTTCATTCCTTTCTTATTCAAAGTTCGCAAACCAAGTCCTTCCCCATCTATTAATCAAACAGTTATTACAGTTATTTAATACGTTGTCTAAATCACATACACAATATTGTTCATAGCTAGTGGGGATAGAGCACATGGACCTGATCAGTGTGCAACACTCGATCAGCGAGTGCCACGATGGTTCTTGCTAGGGTCGTCATAAGGCTCATCAAACTATGGTGGTGGTAGTGGTGGCCCAAACCATTCGGTCATCAAACTATGCATCTATTGGAAGTTGTATGGGTCTGTGTTTCCTTCTGCTGGTGGTTCTTGTGGCAGCAATAGGACCTATTATGATGGTTGTGAAGCCGGATACGGGTAAACTGCTTGGCCATCATAGACTCCCATTTGGCTCCAATCTATTTCTCTCGGGTATGGTACATACTCTCATCCTGCATAGAAATCATGATAGTGTCTTTGTTGAGGTAGATTATTGAACCTTTGGTTAAGGAACAATTGATGTTGGTACTCCTGATTTCTTGCATATAGATTTTGTCTTTCCATAGCTTCCCGCTACAATGTCATTGCTTCCTCATGCCTATCTCTCGCAAAGATTGACTCTTGGTTGGTCATGTCACACTAATAGCGGGCGATTGCTGACCATTGCCCATACTCAGGTGGTCTCATGTCCCTCATCCTTGCTTCAACTGTTGGTTCTTCAGATTGCCTTCGAATAGGAATATGTGTATGCTCTTAACCATCCCCTTGCTCGGTGTAACCTTCATCTTCTTCCTCCTCTATATCCTCAGCTTCTTCAACCTCCTCTGAAGACACTGGGTCTAAGTATTCACCTGGTCGTAGAGGTGGAGCATCTAGTCTCCTCCCCATGAGCACTTCCTTAGTGCCCTTGTCCTTTAGCATGACTTGAGTATTAGTCTTCTTGTAGAACCACATTAGTTTGCTGAATTTCTCAATCATGAAGAACTTGTGTGGTTTGACGATATAGTGGGTATTTTTCCTAACACTCCTTACGCCTTCATAAGTGATGTGATGAGTCAACGGTGTGGAATCATTTTCTTGTTTGCACTCTCTCTACTATCCCAAACATTCATCAAGACTAAGTGTCTTAACGAGATCATCCTTCTTCCTGTTAGCAAGGTATGAATTATACGAACATCTATTTGCCTTATAGTGTTCTTGTCACCTAATTTTAGGATGATAAACATATTGATCATGTTTAGGATCTTTGGCATGATATGCATTTGGGTCCCTACAAACTGACCCCCGATACTCTCCACAAACATGTCTTCCAATATGGTCATGTCTTCTTGGGATACAAACTTGTTGTTCCATATAACTGCTTTGATGGGGTATTCATATTGATCCGCCGGTTGTGAGTCAAAGTTCACCACTTGTTGGATGGTGTTAAAGGACATAAACATCTCCTTTCTACCTACCCATCCTCTTAATACGGTTGTGTGAGGTGGGTTGTCTCCATCTTCTCAGGCCAATGTTGACATCCATTCCAAAATGGCATTGCTTGGGATTCTATCATGGTGGTCTTCATCACGAAAGGTCTATGCAGTCTCCCAACCTAGTCTCCTGAACTTATCCACTATGCCCAAAGCTTCGAAATATTCTAACAACGCAACCCATTCACATACAAAAATGTTTTCCATTTTCTTCATTCCTTTGTCAAACTTCCCCATGTATAAATCCTTTTGCCAACATGGGTCATAGGTGGAAAGTTTATGGGCATGAGTGAAGCTTGGTCTTGGCCCCCTACTATGATCAACCGGTGGCATATCTTGTAACATCTGCCTATTATGAAGATATGGACCTAAACCCGAACTAATATTGAATTTTCATACAATGCGATTTTCTTTATTTAACTTACTTATATTAATGAATCAAATGCACTAAATGTGCAAATTAACTAATATTATGAATGACTTTATTTAATTCTTAGTTATCAATTCATTTAAAAAATTTATTATAATTTTATGATTTGTAAAATAAATTTTTTATAAGATTGTAAAGTTGTATTCTTAGTTATTAAATTACAATAAGTAATTAAACTAAAAATTACTATTAAAATATATGAACTTTTAAAAAATTTATAAAACAAATAATTTGACTTATTATGTAAATTAGACTTTATAAGTCTAGGGTTAATGTGTAATTCTTGAAACTTAATTTGAGAGTTTCCTACATAAAATAACAAACTTATAAACTACAAGGACCAAAGTGTAACATTTATTCAAAACCCAACCCAATCCAATCCCGCCGGTTTCCCCGTTTCCGACCACCGGCTCACCGAGCTCCGGCGACCAAAAAGATACCCGGTAATCAGTTATTTTTCTAATTAAACTCACTGAAACCGATTATTAAATCGTTTCGAACTTAGGTGATGTTTCAATTGATCTTTCGGGCCGTTATGCGAAACCGAACATGCATTCAAGGCATCAAACTCAATCGACATGAAACCGATCGGTTAATGCCTAAGTGATCGAGGGTTAATCATCTAATCAACACTCTTAAACTACTTGAACTCTCAATTTCACCTGAAACCCACACCGATTTCATACTCGATTCTCTCTAAACCCACGACCTGCAACTTAATCGTGATCCATGTTCGAAGTGATATTAATTACAATTGATAAGGGGCTTCCGATCGGGATGATGTCACACCCCCGCTAAAGCGGAAACACGGGAATGTAACGAGACGGGATCGTCATAACACATGGTACATGAAAGAGAAGCAATATAAGTATGATGACAAGCGTGTCATGACGACACCCGAGCACAAATGGAGACTTGTGTCGCGTTTAGTCAATATTCACGACAACATAGCCATAAGCATAACATAAAGATGATCACATAAA
>BJCM01111175.1:0-15932 GCA_018326385.1 Flaveria bidentis | reverse complement strand
TTTATGCTTGTGGGTATGCTAACTTGAGGAGACCTTCCCTTGGTGTTTTGGCTGTTCAAGAACATCATAATCTTCATTGAAACCCCGTTTTTCAGCAACTACTTTTGAAGGTAGTTTATAATCGTTTTTCAGCAGCTTTGAAAGGTAGTTTCATTGTTCCTTTTTGGTTGTTATATCTTGATGATAGCTTGTTCAAACACATATGAATGATCCTATGCTCTTGGGTTTGTTAAAACAAAGTAAAGAACCTTAATTTTTCAGATTATGAATCATAATGTTAGGGCTTTTATCCGCTGCGTTTTCATGTTTAAAATGGTTAAACAACTTTGATTATGGTCCATCAAACCCAACAATAAGAACTTGGAGAAAAGCACTAGAGCAACAACAAAAGAGAGACAAAAGAACTTGGAGAAAAGCACTAGAGCAACAACAAACGAGAGACAGAAGAACTTGGAGAAAAGCACTAGAGCAACAACAAAAGAAAGACAGAAGAACATGGAGAAAAGCATGTCAGACAATAAGATAAACTAGGTCCAAGGGGGAGTTTTTTGATACATCATGTTCCTAGTTTATGTTCTTAATGTAAAAGTCTTTCATTTCTTACACATGTGTAATGTAATTATTCAATGAAATATGATATGCGTTTGATGTTTATTTATCTTTGATTATTTTATATTATTATTGTGTTAAGTATAAGTCATATGTGTGAACTTCAAATATAGGTTTGAGTTTGATGTACACAATTCTTAGTCAATATGATTAGGAAATGTGTTAAACTTAATCGGGTGATTATTCATGCTAATGGACCATACTTATGGACCATACGCATGAATGAATCATACTAATGAATTAGTCGCACGACTAAACCAAGAGACTAGATCAGTCGTATGATTGAGACATAAGATTAACTTAGTCGCACGACTGAATGTTCAGTCATGCGTATGGCTCAATCACATGAATCAGTTGCACGACTGAACCATGCTAATGGTTTAGTCGTACGAATGGAAACTTCAAACCTATAAATACCACTTAATTCATGGAAAAACATAACACTTTGAGAGATACTTCGAAGATACATAAACTCTAGCCATCCAGAGCGTCCAGAACGCCCAATCCAACTTCATAGTTCCTTCTTGATCGATTTCTACTCATTCTTAACGTTTGTTTCATAGTTAGATCGATCGGATTATCGTTCTCACTGATTGGATCGCCAATCAAATAGGATTCCACACTATTTGATCTGGTGTCACGCAAAATCTGTTAGTACTCCGTACGTACTCGGTCCTAACGAGGATGCATATAGGTAATATGGTAAGTAAAATAACTACTTTTGGATAACTGGGTTTATCACGAGACAAAATCTAGTATAAGTATAAAATGGGCAGTGGGTGCCATTTTATAACCACGATGTTTTCACGGGAGTATACATGTTTGGGATTTCTTGTGGTGATTAAGTCCTTTGTGTTACCGTGTTGGGCGTGTATGTATACAAACTTTTCAATGCGTGTTCATCAAGAGCTATGATGGAAATATAGACTAGAACTAGGAAGAATCTAGCTCAAGGTCATAAAAATGACTATGGCATGTCGTGTGGATTATCTCGGGTGGGAATGTTTTGATGTGTTGGTGGAAATTTATTAATTGTCTCATGTGGATTAGCATGCCACAAATATGTGTGTCAAATATGGATCTTTGTTAGCCATATACAAACATTATGGTATGTGAAAGGTGTGTGCGTAGAGGGACACGAGGCACAATAGCAGGTCATCACATAGAGTGACACTTGTTATTACCTTGATGCATATATGCGCTTAGTTGGATCCATCTAAGTAGGAAGGCCATGTTGTTAGGTTTGGAGTGAGGATACACTCTCGACTGAGTTATCAATTACCAGGTTGCAATCCTTTGGGATTGGTTAGAGTGAAGGGTCCTTAGGGGATGCTTGATAAACGTTCTAATATGTCATGATTTGGTTGTTCAAAGCGCCTTTAAACTGTCCACTGTCATGTTTGTAAAACTGGGAATGGCATATATATTAACGGACAAGCCCTAGTTATGAAGGCGTAAGACTTGATTTGACAAATAATTTTCTTGCACACAAATGGCTATATTGTCTAAGTATTTTAGAGTCATTAGTTATGACTTATCAACAACATTGTTGTTGACGTGTTCTAGCTCATGATGCGAGAGCAAGAGGTGTCGGGAGGCACTAGCTAGGTTGAGGAAACTTAGTGTTTATGGATGAATAAGGTCTTCACGTAGAAGGCAATAACTGAATTAAATCTGCCTATGGCAATGCATTTGTATTTCGTATTTTGAACGCGGGGGACGTGAAAATTATGTATGCATTGTTTAAAATTTTAATTTAATCTAGTGTTGATGGTTTGGAATGTAAGTCTTCCGTTTTATTTGGTCGGTATCGTGATACAACTGGTCGCACCCATGGTTTGGGTGTGACATGAAGTCCACCGATGCAGAGAACTTTTGTATATCTGCATAAGGCAATACAGATAAACACAAGTTGAATGCGGATGAACAAATCTACAATGTGAATTTAATTTTGTGTACTTTTTGACTTGTCCTTATTCTGATATAATAAAATAAGATGCATTATATAATATTGAGATAAATTTTAATGTTTTATAAGGATATATATGAAACTCTCCCTCAATTGAATGAAATAACAAAGGACTACTTTTAGATATTACTTTAACATTGATATATAAAATGATTGTGTATAAATATTAACTTACTATATTTAGTAAACACATGTATTACACGAGTTGAATAAACAAAATATTAAATAGAATAAAAGTCATTAATTATAAAACGATATATAAAGACATGATATGATTTGAATTACGTATTAATTTTTTTTTTGTTTTTTTCAAAGATAAAATAAACATTTTGTTTCAAAATAACATTTTAAAAAAGTTTTCATTTTAAAAAATATTCTAACTATAACTTTCTATTTTTTTTATTTTTTAATAAAAAAATTACTTTAAAATACCTAATTTTAAAAAATTACGTATAAGTAGTTTGATTTTTTAGAAAAAAATCTTTTTTATAAAAAACTATTTTTTATATAAATAACATTAATAAAAAGATAAATTTCTTAATCTATTTAAAAACTATTATAATGTAAAATGAATAAATAATATTATTGATGATTAATCTAGTTATTTGATAGAAGAGATATACGGAAAAAGATTGGTAAAAATTAATGTGATGTTAACACGTGACACCTCCAATACTTTTTATTAGAGTAGAAATGTAGGTAAACAACTTGATTTCCTTGTTAGTAGCATGTTTAAAGTTGAAATTAATACAAACCTAGAAAAGCCTGAGGCTTACTACAGCCAAGATTTTAATTATCTTAATAATCGAGATTGAATGTAACAAAGTTATGGAGTATGAATGAGATTAGTTAAACTAGTCAATATCTAGGTTAGGGGGTGTTAATTTTCGACGGGACTCGAAACGCGTAACGAAAAAATAAAGAAAACAAGTATCGGGTGTTTGTGTAACTCGTTTATAAAAAGTTGCAGTTGATATTTTTATTTAACAAGTTGTGTTTGGGTTGATCTAATAAACTCATTTAGTTAAACAAATAGACATGTTAACCTGTTTAATATAACACGTCAACCAACTAACTTGTTTAACCTACTTTTAAAAACAAACCAGCCTGATTAACACATTTAAAATGTGATTTTTACACGTCAACCCACCAACATCTTTGAAACTTATGGATGTAAATGGGTCTTGTTTAGTTTGCACAAATTTAAGTATGGTGAGGGTTAGGATTAACGTTTTTGTCACAAATATAAACATGAGTAGTACTCAGGTTGAAAAGTTAAACCCGTCAACCTTTCAAACTGCAACCCATTCACCCATCAACTTAACACCACTCATTTAATGCGAGTAAAATATTTGGATTTATAATAATAAAGGAGGGAAGAAATGTGTGGAATTGTAACATACAAATTGTCTCACACATCACCAATGAGTCAATGGCGACTTAATTGTTTGGATTTATCATTTATGTTGAGTTGCAAAGGTTTGACTTGGAGGCTGGTCAAATGCAATCAGTTCTCCACTCAAATATACTACGAAACGTATCGATGCTTCCATTTTTAAATTCAAACTTTGGCAAAAAATTAGCTCAGATTCCATTGACAGATTGTGTTCTTAAAGCAAAGCAATCGAATGCCTAACACAAGCACAAACCTAGGGTTTCATTCTCATTTACATCCCTCTCTTCATCATCAATCAATCAAACAATCTTTCCCCTTCCTTTCAGGTGGACGATTTTAAGGTTTGTTTTATTTCATCATTTTCTGTGTTTTATTACTACGAAAATCGAGAGTTTATGAATCATTTATACAATGATTAAGATGGGTTTTGTGATTTTCGATGAATGAGCAGAACCATTTGTAAATAGGTTGGGTATTGGGGTTTTGGGTAGGAATATGAATATCTCTGAAATGATGTTGTTTGCTGTTTCAAAGGAATTCCATTTGATTTTGTGATGATACTGTTTTAGTTGGTTTAATGTGAATAGTTGTTGTAAATCTAAAATTTTGATGAACTTTTAGGGCTTAAATGATAAAGTTATCTATCCTTATCAAATGATACTGTTTTAATTAGTTTAATTAAGATAGTTCTTGTCAGTTTGAAGTTATGATCAATAATTAATCTGGGACTTTGTTTATCATGTTGTGGTGTTAACTCTGATGGTGAATGTTGGTTGGTGTATGCAGAACTCATTTGATGGAAGCTAAAAGATTAAACTTCAATAAACCACTTCTGTCGGCGAGACGTTTCTCCCCAAAAGTTGCTAATTCACACAAGGATCATAGAAGAAATAATGGTAGTTCCGCCCCTGCTCTCAATCCAAGTCCATCTTATAAGTCTGAACTGCATTCCGGCCCACTCAGAAACCCCGGAACTGTTCCTTTTGTGTGGGAACAAATTCCAGGAAGACCGAAAGATGAAGCAAAAACACAAAAACCTCCTGTTGTTCCAAACCTTCCTCCGGGTCGGATTTTGAAACCTAAAAAACAAGATCATGATGCAGTAACGCGAGGTTTCTATGTCGAAAAGGGTCCCACGATAGACTCTTTTAAAGACTCTAAGAAAGAGGGATCTCATTCATGCTATGATAATGATAATGATGATGATGGTAATGGCAATGTTAATGTTGATGGTAATGGTAATGGTGACGTATCTAGGGAAAATGGGAAATCACAACTTAATTATGGTCCAAACTTTCTACAGTTTACTGATCATGATAGTGAAGATGGTAGTGATTTTGGTTATGATGAGCATGGGAATATGTCATTTAAATTTTGTGGATTGCTTCCACAGTTTTGTCTAAGGGGTTCTATTGGTATCTTAAATCCAGTACCTGGGTTAAGTGTGAGAACCAGGTTGCCAATATCTTCTGCTAATAGAACTTGTGTCGGCTCCTCACCTGCTATATCTCAGGTAAACTTTCCATTTTCTTTTGTTCTATTCTATAAAACGCAAAATGGGTGGGTAGGGTAATAGGTTGAAATGAATTCAAATTGAAATGGGTCCTGTTTATGGACCGGCCAAAATGGCCCTTTGGGTCGACTCGCCCACACTTCTTTTGTTCAGTTTTTAAGTTTTTAGTAAAAAAAGCTAATGTGTTAAAAACACAATATTACTGTATTGCAATAATAGACAAATAGTTGTATAGTTGATATAGGAATTTGTATACACTCAAATTTGACTATGAATAGCTTTCAAACAGTTCCCCTTTTAGCTAAGTTTCCGTTTGAGATATAATACACAACCCAAATGACCTGTTTAAAAGTAATGGGTTGAAATTGTTTACCTATAGTTATGGCTTCAAAGCCTTACATTTTTTTCGTCTTGGATTTCATCTAGGATGTTAGAGTGGCTGCATATGCGTGTAAATCACCAGTCAAGCAACCAAATGACCAGGAAAATTCCCAAAGTCATGGGATTTCAGATAATCTTAATGAATCATCTCTGCGTTTTGTTTCTGAAGTAAATATACACAAGAAGGGGCTGGTTAGCTTTAAGGAATTATTAGCTCAAGAGAATGAAAAAGCAGACTTTGAAAATCCTACAATTGAGAAGACCCTTTATGTAGATACGGTGGAAACCTTTGAATCCGACTGCAAGGAAAATAATGTTGATGCTGTAGGAATTTCACATATTCCCAGCAAGCCATTAAGGTTCGATTTGGTTGCTGACGATTCAAAACATGATAAAGAAATGATCACACAAACAGTTGACCATAAGATAGACCAAAAAGTCACAGTTTCTCCAAACAATGGGTCAGGGTTGCCCGCTCCTCCACCATTACCAAAGTCTCCTTCGGATTCTTGGCTTTGGCGTACACTGCCTTCGATGAACTCAAAAACTACATCTTTGTTCTCAAATCATAAACTATCATCATCCAAGGAAACAGGGAAAATGTTCAATCCACAGGTATATTGACTGGCTTGTTTCCATTTATCCGTTTCAGGAGCGGACATAATGGGCGGGTTGGGTAACAGGTAAAGTCTTGTTTTTTGTGGTTGAAAGTTGAAATAGCCCACACTTATTTTTCGCATGTTTTTTCTATAACTTTCTTGTAATTAATAGTTTTATTTGCTAAATATGTTTCTAAAATGTAACATCTTATTTTCTACAAAACATATTGAAATCATGAACTTAACAACACTTTGGGCTAAATTTCAACCCATTTGCATTTCACCCGTTAGACATAATACATAATTTAAAATTGATAATTGAGATTATACCCTAGTTTTGATCTATGAAGTTCATTGAATATTTATTTTGCATATTTTTTCAGGGGATATTGCATCCTATACCAGAAACATAACTTGATGGAAATGTTTGCTAGTTGAACAAATTAAGGAGTTTAGAGTTCCAAAGTTTTTTTGAATGCTGGGTGATTATAATTGTTTATATGCAATACATCATTTTTTTCTAAAAAATTGTAATTATGAATAAAGAACAAAGAATAAAGAAAAAGTTGAATGTGTATGATATGAGAAGAAAAGAAAAGAAAAAAATATATTTATATGTGCTATTTTATTTTGTAATTTGTAACTTTTTGTTTGGAATAACGTTCTTAAGGTTTGAATCAATAATCTTTATAACCATTGGAACTCCTTATGTTGGACTTTGTAATTTCTAGAATACTTGGAGTATTTAGAGATATTTAAGTCAACTCATTGACTTTACAAGTGTTTGGAGGTTGTTGGAGTAAATTATAAACTAGGGTTTGACCCCAACGAATGTTGTGCGTCAACAAAATGGTGTTAATTGAGGCTTAGACCTTGGTAATCACAGCTGCAACCTAACAGTTTAATCAAACATCACATAACTCAACGATAGTCCAGGTCAGAAGGCAACGTAATGGATATAGCACAACTTAAAACTAATCCATGATTGCGGCTGCACATTATAAATGGCTACCAAGTCAAGTCAACCGAACCATGGAATAACAAAAATAAAAGGTCTCAGATGATGTCTATCATCATTGACATCAGAACATAACATATAAGCCAAAATCTCAAAAAAGGTAAAGTTCAATAGGGTCTTAGACGGATAGATGTCCTTCATCATCAACATAAGTAACAAAGTTGTATAAACCAATGTCAATGACAAGAAAGTCTCAATCGTAATGGGCACATAAGGGATCAAAAAAAGATGGAGATAATAGGTGAAGAGGCGGAGCGACGGGTGAAATAGATGCCTGAGATGACGGTGACGACAAACAACGGCCATGGGAGGTGGATTAGCGACCACCATAGGCTGGAGAAAAGATCAAACATTATGTGTGCATCACCAAACTTAAACATCAAGCTTTACATGTCATCCACCTACTTTTCATTCACTTTTCTTATTAATGGAGTATAATATATGTAAAAAGGAACTTGTGCTGCTATAGTATTGTTTTTAACTTTTGAAATTAGTCACTATAGTTTTTTGTGTGTAAGTTTTCACACATACTCATATGTGTTTGATGTTGTTTTTAACTTTTGAAATTAATCTTTATAGTTTTTTATGTTTAAGTCTTCACACATAGCCATATGTGTATGGTGTTGCTCAACTTTTGAAATTAGCCACTATAGTAGTCTAAGTTTAAGTTTTCACACGTAGTCTATGTGTTGATGTAATCATGGTTTATTTTCTAATAAATTCAAAAGTTACTATTTGTATATTTTCTATTCAAGTATAGATTTAAGGTTTTGTACTTTTAGTTTTAATTAAAATATATTAGCAATTGTATATTCTATGAGTATACACTTTAATATATATTGTCATAGGGTTTCTTTGTAAACATGCTATAACTTTTTCAAAAACAAAGTTGTATTCATAATCAAATACTTTATTCGGAAGCATAATCATAATGAACATAATTGTGAAAATTTCTCATAATAACCTCCCTTTCAAGACATGAACCAAGACTTTTAAATTTAGCAACAATACAAATTATCTTGCACAAAAAGTCATTGATTCATTGTCTTTCATCTTTATTATCTCTAATTCGTGTCTTAAGGTTTGCAACCTTGCTTTTTTGCCCCTATTAAACTCCTAGATACCAAACCAGGATTAATTCCTAAACATCTTTCACATTCTTGTTGTTGGATTGGATTGAACAAGAACATATGTAAAACAATAGTTAGTGGATGTGGAATCTTTATTAAGTTTTAAAAAAAAAAAAAAAAAAAAAAAAAAACAAACAGACAGTTGCAATACTTGAAATGTAAATAAGACAAGAAATTTCTTTGAAAGTATTCACTTCATTATAATTCATTGATGACAAGAAAGTAATAATAACAATAAAAGTATGCAAAATAACTAACCTCAAAACTATATAAGTGTGCGGTATTTATACTATGAAATCTTGAACGTCTATTATAGGATTAGGATCAATGGCATACTATAACCATTCATCTACATATTATAGCGTACCACGAATGTGTAATAGTATAGGCTACAAGAAAATGTATAACCTAGATAAGAAATCAATTAAGCAAATCTTTGGCAGTTACAGTGTTATGGTAATACCAGTACTTTATAGCACTGATTACTTTGTCTACAAAAGCAGTGAATCAATATATACTATAGTTGATCAGCAGGCGCAGTAGATGCAGTGTGCATATGCTGATTCATAGTAGATTAGCAGATGGTCTGGTAGATGAAATCTTCATCGGGTAGACTTTATTTTTGGCACTTAAATTGAATCAACAGGAGTAATGAATATTTAGTATTTGATAGCTTCATATCCTAAAAATCCATGTGGAAACTATTTACTTAAACAACAATACCATTCTCTTCACTATCTCTTTAATGATATGATCCCTTATATTTTTAGATGTATTAATAAGAGGAATACTAGCCAAATCTCTTAATTGTGTGAAAGTCTAAAAATGACAGAGTCACTCACTCTTTCATTCCCAGCTACAATAGTATATTGATTAATGATAGGGACATAGCTCAATCTAATGATTGGATCACACACTTCCTATAGTTCAACGTACAGTACTTCCTCTTCTTATGCTATAATGTCAACGCTTTCACAAATAGTTAATCCTAAGAAAGACACCATTGATTTGTACTTTAGTGGCATCTTTTTACGGAATTTATTAGTGAGAACAACTTCTCTAAATATTTGACATTTAATTTCAGCACTTCAAGTTCATTGACAAATAATAATCTTGATCCAATTAGTCTTTCAACGAACAAGTGCTTTATCTCCCCAATCAGTAATCACATTATGTGACTTATAGAGGGATCCTTCTCTTCATATCTGATGATTCACTCTTAGAATATTTATTAGACTTCTTATGCTTCTCTAAAGAGTGTCTGTATCTATATGCAGTAGACATATGATCAATTTCATTAGCCCTGACTTCATCTTGAGGAGATGATGGTTGATTAGCTTATGAAGAGGATGGTTGGGATTGTGTAGAGGATGGTTCAACAGTTGGATATATCGATGGAGTTGATTGTTGTGGTGGCGAATGTGGTGGTTGTGCTGATTATGGTAGTTGAGATGGTTGTGATAATTGTTGTGGTTGAGATTAAGATGGTTTAGTAGGAGTGTTTAGCTTAGGGTGGCGTCTGGACATGCATAGAAGTTTTTGTAGACGAGGCTTGTCTTTTCTTCCTTCATTGTTTAAAAGCCTGCCTAGCCTTGTTTAGTGATCTGCTTGTCGAGACTCGATAAAAACAAGTTAATATATTGTTCTTAGCTACCTTTATTGTGTAAGAGTAAGGTCGTCTCCACAGGGAATTGGTGGAAAGTGTTTAACAAATACAACTTGATTAACTTAAAGACACGAAATTTAGAATTAAGAATTAGAACTTTGGATGAATTCAATAACATAAATGTAAAAAGCAACAAACTTTGGAATGAATTGAAATAACGAGAAACAATCACTTCCGGGTTCCAATTCCGCAAGATCAACAATTGATATATTTAACCTAGGGTTTGTAAGAACTTAACCTCAAGAGTTTAACTTTTTATTAAAGAAATAATTATAGAACAATCTTTTAAGACTCGTTCATTCATAAGATTACCAATTTACTCATATCAAATTGTCTACCTTTCTTAATTAGTTCACGATGCAAGGAAACCGAAAACTTATAATCAATCACACAACTTTTTTACAAGTAAACCTTTTAAATAAATCAAAACATAAGACTTCATTCAATCATTCAATGTTCATTACAAAAACCTAATCAAAACATACCAAGTATCTCACTTGATAAGAACCATACTCCCAGATGTAATCATGAAAACCTAGCCATGCATTATCTTCGTTAAATCTTCAATATTGCTTTAAATGATTATGTGGAGGATGTTAGGAAGGTTTAAACCACCCTAAATCTCCTTGAATATATTAGATTTTGTGTAGGGAAAGTTGTAGATCGAATTGGATTGATTTAGTTTAAATAAACTTTAAAATCCCAAAAATCCGGAGTTTGTTCAGCTACCATTGTATCATACTCCACCCCCGCCATATCATACTCCTCACTTAACATTCATACGCCCAACTTTCTGGAATTTTAATATAATACGCCTACAAATACGCCGCCAATACGCCGACCTACTTTCAAAAGTGCTTTTTTGCTACTTACCATCAGAGACCTACTCTCTAAAGTCTCAAACCTTGAATCAAAGGTTAAGACTTTAGAAGATAGATCTACCCCACTCAACAACCTGAGATTGAAAACTTCAAGGCACAACTAGTTGAGAAACATATTGAGAAGTCTATTAGGCATGTACCAATCCAGGTTTCTTTAAGTTCTTCCTATAGCTCATCTACTTCTCAAGATAATACTACCAAAAAGGAGGAGAATGTACAACAACAAAGACATGCGGAACCCAGTCTGGCCATCACAACCTCCCTCATTTCAATGTACCCACACGACAACACCCTGCAACCATCTTCCCTCAGCCACCTCCTATTACAATTCAAGTGGACCCAAGGATGCTTATTGATCTTAACAGATTCTTAATTAAATTCCTAATAAGCTCCTTTCTTAACCAACCCTCCCCTGATGTTGCCATTGTCTACTTTGGAGCTAAAGAGCTTCAAAGGTTGAGTGCACCACCTACCTCTGAGAAGAAAGTTAGTTAACCTAAGGCCCATATTAAACTTGAGATGGACTTCGAAGGGGAAATAAGGACCGATGGCCCAACAACTGACTTAGAAGGGACATGTGGTGCAGTTCCAATCTCTTCCGAAGTAGAAATTCAAGCTACAGAAGGGATAATTAAGCTGTCATCCTTTTCTGATGACCTATTTATCACAAAGGCTATTCTTAATTGTCACACCCCAACCGACGGGCGCGAAACTCACATGGCAAAATAAGTATAAGTATGACGATTAATAAGAATGATAATAGGTGTCGTTCCAACATAAATTGTCACAAGGCACCTAAATATATATATTTACAAAGTTTAACGTCTAATATTAAGTTTAACGAATTTACAAGAACTAGGGGGAAAAGTATGCTCACCCTTTTTATGCTGTGAACTTATTCAATTTTTGGGACTATTGTGTTTACCGTTTTGTAAGTAAATATCTGGTACATGCATGAGTTAGCTGTGTGGTTCTTTATTCACAACTATTTAACTCCGGTGTTGGAGCCGTCGGTCGGGGTGTGACATTAATCTTGCGTCTGAGGTAAACAATAAGGACTTCCTCAAAACTCCTTTATCTCAAACACCACAAGCACCACAAGTTCAACCTCACTCTCCCCAACCTAAATCCCCTAAGTTAGAATCTCCAAAGGCCAAATCTTCCTCGATACCTAAAGGAAAAAGGAAGATGACTGTTGAGCAGCTTTTAAAGGAGGAAAGGTTGGAGAAGCTAAAGAAGAAAAAAAGACTTGGTAAAAAGAAGATGACTGTTGAGCAGCTTCTAGAGGAGGAAAGGTTGGAGAAGCTAAATAAGAAAGGAAGACTTGTTACTGAGAAGCTACTGGCTACAAGCAGCAAGGCAACAACAACGGCTCAAAAGAGTATCAACAATTGGAGTAGAGTGGAGGTAATAGACAGGCACATCAGCCTAGGAGTAGATAATGAAGAAATGCTTCTACTCCCACTTGATGAGCTTGTGAAGTTAGAGAAGGAAACCTTGTTGCAAAAAGATAATGAGGAAGTAGCAAGGTTAGTATAGAGGAGGAAAAGGGGAGGAAGAAAGAAGAGGCTATGCAAAGGGAGAGGATATCCTTTCTTTACTCAAGAGGCTATTCTCAGGAGGAGCTAAATTCTCATAGAAATGATACGATCTTGTTTCTTTTTCACAAAGAACAAGATCAAATCAACAAGGAGAGAAAGAAGGCTACAAGGGAGAAGCTAAGGGAAAGCAAGAAAAATGAGGAGGAGGCCCAACGTACTGCTGCTAAGGTGGGAGATAAGGCTTAGATGAAAGCTTATCTTAAAGCTCATGGCTTCATTGGCAGGCAAGTCATGTCAAAAAAGACCCTACAACGACATGTCATTGACATCAAGGCTGACATTCACTTAGGAAGAAGGCAGGAGGTGACTCAAGGCCAAAGTGTACAGAGGATGGTACCCAAACCAACAACCAAGGAAACCCGAGCCCACACCTCTTCTATTTCCTATCAAAACTGAACCAACTACTGAACCTTACACCCCTGAACCCAAATCATCAGCCTTACCTACACCCTCACCTATTTCCTTTTTACAACCACCACCACTATCCATCCTAAAACTCAAAACAAACCCGAACCCAACCAGTAGCCAAACCATCCTCTGAACCATCTAAGCCCCTGTCCTTATAGGAGTTCAAGGAGATCAAAAGGAAGCTCATCAACTGCACAACCTTTAGCGACATCTCTTGTGAGGAAGAGTCCATTAAGTTAAGATACATTGATGGCTCTTAATGTTCCCTAACAAGAGATGCATTCCTTGATCTACCTAGAGGAACACTGGACCAAGCTCTTCAACTTCTTGCAACCAACTCAGATACAATCAAAGAAGAAGAAAAGAAGTTGAGAAGAAGATTGGTGACTCTGCTGGACACTAGGAAAAGGGACAAACTGCCAATCTAGCCTTTAATCCTAGGAAGCAAATTGTTCAGTGGAAGTTCAATGAACCTTCTCATAGCTTTGTTGTGGAAAGGGAGAATGGTAAAGTCAATAGACTTGATACACCATCTTTATTACATTCTAGAAGATTTTATGTTATTGAGTTAGCAAAAGAAATCATTCTCCAATCCTTCCAACTCTCAGGTAGCTGCTCATATCAGAAATCATCTAAGTAGCTTGTAGTTGCTCACATCAGAAATTATCTAAGTAGCCTTTATCTTGTTGAACTAACAAAGACAGCCAAGACTGAAGAAGAGTTAAAGATGAGAGCAAAGGAAAAAGAAGAGGGTGCAACCACTAAAGGAAGAACATTCCTACAAATGGTTGAAGGCCCAGCTTTGGATTACATAGTTAAATGGGAAAACGACTACAATTCCCGTCAACTAACTTTCTTTAGAGGGACACAACGGAGGGTGCATATCATTCAGAGCAACAAACTAGATCTTCAATCTACAAATGACTTGTATAGGCTCCTCAGCAGCACATCAGGGATGAACAAGGAGACAAACAAATACTTCCTTTCCTTGGTGTTAAAAGCTTTGAAGAGTAGAAAGGAATGAAGTTTTGGTAGCATCAGCCTAGGGGGAGTTTGTTGGATCATATGAGGTTTGAGCAACCAAAAATACACTTAGAAGATTATGAAGTAAAATTGAAGAGGTCTTCCAAATACAAACTGCTCTTCCGAAGACAAATCAAAGATCTTTCGAAGCTCAAGTATAAAAAACTTCCGAAAGTGGAACTTAGTCTTCTAAGACTATGTAGTTCTCCTTCCGAAGTATAAACACTTAGAAGATCCAAGGTAGAGTCTTTCAAAGAATAAAGTCACGAAGACTTACAAAAGTCTCAGAAGAAGTTGATTCTTCTAAAGTATAAATGGCTTCGAAAGAACTTATTCTTCTGAAACCATTTAAGCTTCAGAAGAACCAACTATGAACCAATGGACAAAAGTATGATCTGACTAACACTCACTGCCATCTCTGATATACTGCATGGTGCTTTCCCACGTGTAAGGCCCCATCCCCAGGACACTTACAGCTGGACAATCATCGCACATAAAATATAAAACATACATTTAAAATTTCTAAAATTTCATAGTGGAATAACTTAAAAACATTTCATATATTAATGACTGTTTTTGCAAAACAATAAAATATAGTTAACTGTTACAAAATATTATCATTTGCATTACATCACAAAAACATCATAGTTCTACAAAATGGATACCATCCAAAAATGCCAAGTAGCTATCTCGTGCCATCCTCATCAACATTTACCTACCAATTGGAAAATACATAAAAGTCAACGTTGCTGAGTGAGTTCTAGTTTTATAAAATAAAATGCTTTTACTTTTGTTTAAAATCGCCTTTTACTTTCATACGTGATCATGCATCATACGCACAAATAGATTATTTATTATTATATTCCATCATTATTCATTATCTTTCGTTCAATGTACGCCATCATTGTCATTCGCTTTCATTCATAGTCTTCCTTACTTATCTTTCGTACATTTGTCATCTTTCTTACTTACATTCCGAACCAATGTCATGTTTTATACCCCAAACATTATGCATGAAGCTGGTTACTGGGCCTGATATCTATAAATAGACCCCGAACATTATGCACAAACCTGACTCTAGTACCTAGGGCAAGCGACAAGGATCCTATACATATGGTCAATCACAAAGATTAGACCCCAGTGTGCATCCTTCCGGGGTAGGTAGCCCACACACCGTTGAGCTAACACCTTTCATTGGGTGTGAAACTCCTTACAATGCTTGCAAGACTTTCTTACATTCGTTCTTCCATTAATGCATGCATTCATCTTTCATTACGTTCCTCTTATCATTATCCTTAACTTCCACTTTACATTACATAAAACTTTTTGTTCATTTCATAGTCATAACACGTAAGTCACAGAATAATACATAATAGGAACGTAAGGAATCACAACATGAACATACATAGCGTCATATAAACATCACATACCATATCACACATCATCATAAACATCATGCATCACCTATTCACATACACATACACATACATATACACATACACATACACATACACATACACATACACATACACATACATATACACATACACATACACATACACATACACATACACATACACATACACATACACATACACATACACATACACATACACATACACATACACATACACATACACATACACACACATATACACATACACATACACATACACATACACATACACATACACATACCCATACACATACACATACACATACACATACACATACACAT
>BJCM01111164.1:0-13120 GCA_018326385.1 Flaveria bidentis | reverse complement strand
TTTTCGTAAAGACCAAGTATAACTATGTCGAACATCCATTGATATTGTAGACTCGATTGAATAGTCTAATAACAGACCCGATTAAGTGGTCGAACAACAAACTCGATTGAATGGTTGAACAACAGAATCGATTGAATGGTTGGATAACAGAATCGATTGAGTGGTCAAACACTATAATTTTGCAGACTCGATGTTGCTTTGATCGATTGGCAATGGAACAATGATATGGAATGAAAAGTCGAACGGTTGATGATTCAATTGAAAGCCTGCATGTGTTTTTAGGTTAAAATGTAACATGTATAGGGTAAAAGGACGTTATTACCCCTCTCATAGGTTAGATTTAAATCAAACTTAACTCTCAAGTTAACTTGAACTAACGGGTTTGGACGAAATTGGCAATTTTTAAAAAGTTAGGGACCTAGAAGAGAAAAAAATTATATTTGGACGAAAATGACAAAACAATTAAAAACTCAAGGACGAAAATGACAAAACAATTAAAAATTCAAGGACGAAAATGACAATTTACTCTAAAAAATCACATAAAGAAAGTAATAGAAAAGAAGACGTATGGGTTGGAAATTTCAGTATAGAATATTATATTAAAAAATATATGTTAATTATATTAAAAAACAAAAAATTACCTAAAATTCACGTCACCATAAGAAAAAATGCTAAAAAACATATTAAATATTATAATTTAAATAAAACATGAAAGTCGGGTGAGCTAATTAAAATATTTTTTAAAATTAAGTTACTTAATTGAAACAATTTTAAATTTTGATTATTATTTATGAAATGATAGTACAAAATTTGTGTTCCCAAATTCAGTTAAGTAGTGAAAAAAATAGAGAGAAAGTAAAAGCTAAAATCAATTCTTTCACATTGAAAGAAAATAAAGAGAAACGAAAAGAAATATAAAATAAGAAAATTAAAAGAAAAGGATATTTTTTTTCTTTTTAACTAAACTCAAGAACACAATTTAAAAACTAAAATAAACATATCACTTTTGTTTATTTTTAATTACTTTCAATCAGTAGATGTTAAACGACCCTTTCAGCTTAATTAGATGTTTTTTAATCAGCTCAAATATATATCAATCAGCGATATTATTAACTCTGGATTTTGATTATCAATCATCGACTATGTATTAAAATTTGTAGTTATATGAGTTGCTTTGATCAATGATTTTGTTTTTTGGGGTTTGATAGTTGTTGTTTCATGCGAATTATGTTTTAGGTTATATGAATTGACTAGATTTAGTAAACTCGTGTGTTACACGGGTTGAATAAAATAAAATATTAATATAATATAATTTATTAAATATAAAATGATATTCTAAGATAATATATAAATAAAATTACATATGAGAAATTACTATAAGTAATAAAACAGTAATGTCAATTTTTTAAAATCTTATTTTTATTTTTTCCAAAAAAATATATATTTTATTTTTAAATATTTTCTTATTATGTAGAAATAACATTAATAAATATATATTTTTATTAATTTATTAAATCTAAAACATGTTAAATAATATTATTAGTAATTAAGATAATTATTTAATATGAGAGATAGTCGAAAAAAAATTTGTAAGTATGATTGTGATGTTGCCACGTGTCATCCAAAATACTATTTTATTAAAATAGGAAGATTAAAACTGTGAGACATAAAATTAGACTAGAAAGATGTGAAATTATTAGATACATATAAAAAAATGAGATGATTCGTTCATTAAAATCAATTGCGATGAGTAATTAGCCCTCATATGCTTACTCTTCACACGCAGCGAGTTAAAATGATAAATGTAAATAACATTGAAGAAACATAATCATCTATTTCTAGTTAAGAATCTAAATTTTAAAGTTTCCTTAAACAACATTAAATTTTACAACCAGCGATAAAAATCTTAAATCCGAAAAAAAAAATATGAAGTATTTCTCAAGGGGCATGTTGAAACCTCATTGAAGACGAAAATGGTGAAAGTGAAACAACATAAATTTTGATAAATTTATTTTTATATTTTTTTAAATGATAAGTTAATGATTAGTCGTTAATAACATCTATTCAATAAATATACGTAAATGTTAAGGTTTAAATTTTAAACATTCAGCAGAGATAAAAAGTCTCTTACATCCTCTTAAGCCATTAAACATTGTTTTGAAAACCGGACCGGACGGTTGGATCGGGAATCGGACTCTGATCCGGTTTGGTTCGGTGCTTAAAACCGTTTTAACGTTGAACTAGTGGTCAGACCTATTGAACCGATATTTTTATATAATTTTATATTTTTTTGTAATTTTTACATATATTTATAAAAAACAGTTATAATTTTATCCGGTTCTTATATACGGTCCGACCGGTTGAACCGGTCCAACCAACGGACCAGTAAGACATCCGGTTCACTATCAGGTCCGGTTTTAAAAACATTATCGTTAAAGCAAATGATCATTGTATAAACCTTGCTATTATAATTATAAAAAATAAAAGAAACGAGACGTAATTACTCGTATCGGAATATTACGAAGAAATTTCAGTCTTCCTAGTATAGACACCGGGTCATCTTCAAACCGCTCCACAAAAATCTACCGATCGTGCTGGTTTTAAATCCGTTTCACTCCGTCAATTCGCCGTTCTCCGACACCGCTGCAAATCGGAAACCGTCATCTTCTCCGTTAAGTCACCGTCGCCACCGATCACCGGCAGACATGAGCGGTCACGATTCAAAGTACTTCTCCACCACTAAGAAAGGAGAAATCCCTGAACTCAAGGAGGAGCTCAATTCTCAATACAAGGTTTTGTACTCACCTATTTCATTTGTATGCAGATTGACGTGTAATTTAGAGATCTATGCAACGATTTGGTAGCTTTGGCCTTTGTGTATTGATGTGATCTTCTGTTGGTTAGATTTACGTGATTTTGTAAGTTTGTGTTGGTCTGTTGGATTATGTTGTCATGATGCCAGATCTATTGTCGAGAGAAATGAGTTTTAATTGATGAGAGTCTTGTAAAGGTTTTTTTTACTGGAGGATTTGATTGATTTGAAATTTTGTGATTTGGGGACATGAGACGTAATAGTGAGATTTGGAATGGAACTGAAATTTAGTTGTTGTGTTTTAAGGAATTGTGCTTAGGTTTGTTCTATAAAGCTCTGGGTTTCTTTGATTTTGGATAATGTGCGGTGATTTTGTGTACATCGCATGGAGTTATGATCAGTGGGTAGTGATGAGCTTGAATTTGAAATTGAGCTTCAGGGATATTGGTTTGGAGAACAATGAGGTTTCATTGCACATACATAGAGATGTAATAAGTAATGGAACTACAAAGAAGTTAAAAAAACGTTTGTTTACCTTATACACCCATGTTTGCATTTTTGCAAATGTTATCAGTTTGCATTTTGGAGTGTTTTTCTTCTCTCGTGTTATCTTAGAGTCCTAATATGTGTCAAGTATCTAGAACGAGATCAAGAAAATTGTCACGTCAATGCGTCATGCTTGTTGCTTACTGCGTTGCTAATTCAGTATGATTTTGGTATTTAGTGATGTTTATTCTATGGCTATATTGCATACGGCTCATTGATTTGATATAAATGGTTATGTTTGTGACTCAGGATAAGAGAAAAGATGCGGTCAAAAAGGTTATTGCAGCTATGACAGTTGGGAAAGACGTTTCATCACTTTTCACGGATGTCTTGAACTGTATGCAAACTGAAAATTTGGAGCTCAAGAAGCTTGTATACTTGTACCTCATTAATTATGCTAAAAGTCAGCCTGACCTGGCAATACTTGCAGTTAATACCTTTGTTAAGGTAAGAAGTTGGGTAAATTTACTTTTCACACCCATAATGGTTGCACTTTATAGACATTTTGTACTTTCTAGTGGGCTTCATGTTTACCCACCCCCAACTGGTTTGCAATAAAAGATTTGATATTGTTCTTGTTTGTTGCATTTCGTGTATATTCATCAAATCCTACTCAATGAATTTTTGGAGACGTTAAATAATTCCTTTACCATAAAAACATGTTGAACTAGTGTTTAGGGGAATGTTAGACATGATGAGAATGAAACTCATGGCCATACAATTCAGAAAGAATCACATTTCAGTGTTTTCTCGCACGTGGTTATATTTTATAACTCCTCTTAATAAAAATTAAATTTCAAATTAGGTGTGCTAAAATGGGAACTCTAAACTAATGCCTGTCGCAGGAGACTGGGATTAAAATTTTAGAAAATTAGCTTTAAGCACTGGGTTATTGTGCCATGCCGTATGCATGTCTACGAAGCTGCCTATCTTCTGAACAAGGATGCAACCCCCCACCAACACCCTTTTTTTCTCTCCTGAATTGATTAAGACCTTGAGTTGACTGGTATAATCTTATGTTTGTGTGTGATAAGACTTCATATTGATATTTAGTAATTAGTACCAAAGAAACTCCTCTTCTGTATTATATTTGCCTAAAGCAATTCCTTCTGCACTGCTGTTTGATTTTCATACTGCCTCCTTAGGAATAGCAGCTACATAATTTTTTTTATAAACCTATCTTCAGTTTTATCTGTAATTATTTGTTGGGGTAATTTGGGTTCCTTGAGTGCTAAAATCTGCCATTCTTTGTTAGAATGATTAGAGTTCTTTGACTAGTAAATTGTATCACTCTTTGCCTTTGTTATATTTATTAATTGTACATATCTGTATATGTTTAATATGCCATGATTAAGAGTTAAAATTCTCTTGTTCGACTTTCTGAAAGGATTAAAAGTTAATGAGTGTTACAGGATACACAAGACCCAAATCCTTTAATCCGAGCTCTAGCTGTTCGCACAATGGGATGCATCCGAGTTGATAAAATTACTGAATATCTTTGTGATCCCCTGCAGAGGTGTCTAAAGGTTAATATTATCCTTTTTCTTTTGTTTTTTAGAATATATTATTATAGAAAAAGTATGATGTAAGGATTTGAAATTCTCATTAGTTTCTTTTTCTATGTTATCACTAGGATGATGACCCTTATGTTCGAAAAACAGCAGCTATATGTGTTGCTAAACTTTATGACATCAATGCTGAATTGGTTGAAGATAGAGGTTTTCTGGATACTCTTAAGGATCTGATATCTGATAATAATCCTATGGTAGTGGCGAATGTTGTTGCAGCTCTTGCTGAAATCCAAGATAATAGTACTTCATCCATCTTTGAGATCACCACTCATACTTTGTCAAAGCTACTTACAGCTCTAAATGAATGCACCGAGTGAGTTTGGTTCTCATTTATAGTATTTTCTCTAGTAACATGTGCCATAATTGTTGTACCATGGTTTGTTGATGACATGTTGCTTTCTTGGTCATCACTAGAAGTGGATATATCATCTAATTTACATATGAAATGGTTGAATTGGGTCGTGTTTTATCTCAAACAGGTGAAATGGTTCTAACAGGTTGAATGTCCTCTTTATTGCATACATCCTAATGGTTGTTATTCATAGATTTAGATTAACATTGTAACAATATTGTTTGTGTAAATGTTTTTTACACCTAATCATTTAAAAAAAAAGTGGAAGATAAAATGTTTATGGTTCAACCCAACTTGGCCCAGTTAATGTTTTGTTCTAGTACTAAAAACAACCCATTTTCACCGAATCCCGGTTTGACTCGTTAAGTTCATGCTTTTACATAATTCAGGTGGGGTCAAGTTTTCATATTAGATGCTCTTTCTAAGTACAAGGCAGCTGATGCACGTGAAGCTGAAAATATTGTAGAACGAGTTACTCCAAGACTGCAACATGCAAATTGTGCTGTAGTTCTTTCAGCTGTTAAGGTGATTTTGCTTTACATTTTTCTGTTATGTTTATCTTCTATATGATTTCTATTTTCTTAAATCCTTTATATTATCTTCATTTTCTTTGTAGATGATCCTTCAACAAATGGAACTCATCACTAGCCCTGACGTGGTCCGGAATTTGTGCAAGAAAATGGCTCCTCCTCTTGTAACATTACTTTCTGCAGAACCTGAGATTCAGTATGTTGCACTAAGGAATATTAATCTAATTGTACAAAAGCGGCCCACAATCCTTGCCCATGAAATCAAGGTACATACTAGCGGCAAATTAACCCTCATAGTATAGATTGGGTTGATTTTGGCTACTGTTTCTAAAGTTTTAATTTTTTAGGTCGCATCATTTATTTAAGTGGGTCCAAGTGGGTTGTGGAGTCATATTATTCCGAAAATGCCTAATTTTCTTCTGGATTTGTATTTAAAGCCTGGAACTTCTACTTAAATAATAAATTAGCAGACTATCCAAATTGGTACTTATAATAAATAATATTATCAAAATAGCATTAAATGTACACTTATCAATAAATTCAAAGGAGATAGAGGGAAAAAAAGAACTACCAGGTTAACCTGATCGGACCCAACTCATTTGACCTCTTTTTTAAATGGCAGTTTTGACCCCTTACCCAACCCGCCCTTTTTGCCACCTAGGAAGTCTAACATCTGAAGTAACTATTTTCCAGGTGTTCTTTTGCAAATACAACGATCCAATCTATGTGAAGATGGAAAAATTAGAGATTATGATTAAACTTGCGTCTGATAGAAATATAGATCAGGTTTTATTGGAGTTTAAAGAATACGCTACAGAAGTAGATGTAGATTTTGTCAGAAAGGCCGTTCGTGCTATTGGGCGTTGTGCTATTAAATTAGAGAGAGCAGCTGAACGTTGCATTAGTGTTCTTCTAGAACTGATCAAAATTAAAGTAAATTATGTTGTCCAAGAAGCTATTATAGTGATCAAGGATATTTTCAGAAGATATCCTAACACGTAAGTTTATGAAAACCACTATGTTCATAGAAATGTTTTAACTTGAACTATAACTCTTAATTGCATTTCTCTTTTCAGCTACGAATCCATCATTGCTACACTTTGTGAGAGTTTGGACACATTAGATGAGCCAGAGGCTAAGGTACTATAAATAAGCTATAAACTTTGTGCCATTTTTGTGAACTTAAAACTAAAACGTATTTTATATATTTTACAGGCATCGATGATTTGGATAATTGGTGAATACGCAGAAAGAATTGATAATGCTGATGAACTTCTTGAAAGCTTTCTGGAGAGTTTCCCTGAAGAACCTGCACAAGTCCAATTGCAGTTGTTGACTGCAACAGTTAAACTTTTCCTCAAGAAGCCAACTGAAGGACCCCAACAGATGATTCAGGTATCGATTTCTGTTATATCTTTGTGTTTCCATACTGCAAACATGAAATTTGGTGTCAAAATTCTGTCTATTTACAATCTGATTAAACTTACACTCGTCTTTATAGGTTGTTTTGAATAATGCTACTGTGGAGACAGACAATCCGGATCTGCGAGATCGTGCTTACATATACTGGCGTCTCCTTTCAACTGATCCTGAGGTTTTTTTTCACATTTATTTACTTTTATTTAAACAATAACTTGTCAGAAACTAAGGGGCATTTGGTTTTAGGGTATGGGTTTGATAACCATAAAGTTGGGTGTTCTCCACACCACTTACCCTATCATTAAACCCATACACATAGTGATTGCTGACATCAACATGATTTGCATTTTATATTTCAGGCTGCAAAAGATGTTGTTTTGGCTGAAAAACCAGTGATAAGTGACGACTCAAACCAGTTTGATTCATCTCTCCTTGATGAGCTGCTAGCCAACATTGCTACTTTATCCTCTGTTTATCACAAACCACCAGAAACATTTGTGACACGTGTGCGGACCCTACAGAAAACAGAAGAGGAAGAGTTCCCTGAAGGAAGTGATGGAGGAGGGTATACTGAAACATCATCTGCACATATTGCTGATAATGGTGCATCCCCGCCGTATGCTGCAGCAAAACAACCACCTCCTGCACCTGCACCTGCTCCTGCTGCTGTGCCGGATTTACTCGATCTTATTGGTCTTGACGGTGATGCGGGTGGAGATAATGCGATTGTATCAGTTGATCAGCCGGTACAGCCTGCAGGGTAAGTACGGTAGAGACTCTGATACAGATTAGGATCAGCTAGTTAGGCCTTCTGGAATCTGGTATACTCACGTGAGTGTGAGTATGAATTGGAGCTACGTAAGCTTTCAATCGCCACTCACATATGAGGGGAGTAGTGTGCTAGTGAGTGTGAGTGACATAGATACACCTAATGTTTACACGTGTGAGTGAATGTGAGATGGTGTTCCACTCACATCCATGAGTCTACTCATGCGTGAGCCTCTCACTCATCACTCACAGATGAGGGGAGTGGTGTGCTAGTGAGTGTGAGCCAACATGGTACTCTCGCCCCCGGCCCCCTACGGAGTATACCTCGTGGCCTTAGAATATGATTGGCTTATTAGATTCAAAGTATGATCTTGTTCTGTCTCAAAAACATAAAAAAGAAAGAAAAAAATGAACCCAATAAATAGGCTAACCATCCAATATGTGGGTTTTTTTTGGTTCCGACATTTTGGTGACTTTAAAATCATTGTTAACGTAACCAAAATATTGACACAAGTACTTGCTTAAAAATGTATATAAAAAGTACATGTATTATATTATTCTCAGGGTTTTTAGGTTTACCATCTCGAAACAATTCTTATGTTAAATAGTTCACCGACACTTCCGTTGCAGGCCTCCACTGCCTGTTCTATTACCAGCTGCAGCTGGTCAAGGTCTGGAAATCAGTGCTCAAATGGTACGGAGAGATGGTCAGATATTTTACAGCATAATGTTTGAGAACAACACGCAAATTCCATTAGATGGATTCATGATTCAGTTCAACAAGAACACATTTGGTCTTGCTGCTGCTGGACCCCTCCAGGTACCTATTGTCGGACTTCAGTATCGTTATATTCTTGATGTCAATAAAACGACCATCCTATAGATTTTAAAATTTTAAATCTGTTAACCAGGTCCCACAAGTGCAACCAGGAACATCAGAAAGAACCCTTCTTCCTATGGTTTTGTTTCAGAATATAGCACCTGGTCCCCCAAGCTTGCTTTTGCAGGTTGCTGTAAAGAACAACCAACAGCCTGTGTGGTACTTTAATGACAAAATCTCACTGCTTGTGTTGTTTACCGAGGATGGAAGAATGGAACGTTCTGCCTTCCTTGAGGTAATATCGTTTTGTTTGTGCACAAACAGGGTTGTAAACAAGCAGCGCCAAGCCCGAGCGAGCTCACTCAAGCTTGAGCTCGGTTTGTTTAAGAGAGCTTGGCTTGTTTCGAGCTCTATTTCTAAAGCTCGAGCTTGGCTCGCGCTTGGTTTGTTTTTTACTTTTTAATTATTTAAGTTTCTGTTTACATACATTTATAACTTTCTATTTATTTATAGTTATATTTTTATACATAAAATAATCTAGGTTATTTAGTTATTTTATCAAAACTGGATATATAATATTAATTATTATTATGTAGATATATATTTTATATATCAAATAAAAGTGAGCTTGCTAAGTGAAGCTTGGGGTCGATCTCGTTTATTAAACGAGTTCCTATAGTGGCTTGGGCTGAAACTCGTTTACGCTCGGTTCGGTTTGAGCTTTTAACAAGGTGATATCAAGTAGTTCACGAGTAGCTCGTCTCGTTTAAGCCTCTATCCACAAACACAATATATGCTCTAGCTTCAATATTGAAATGATTATATATTTAGCAAATTAATAGCTGTTTTCTTTCTGGTGATTGTAGACGTGGAAGTCATTACCCGATTCCAACGAGGTTTCGAAAGACATTCCATCCATTGTGATAAACAATATTGATGCAACCATAGAGCGATTATCTTCTTCAAACATGTTCTTCATTGCCAAACGTAAGAACGCCAACCAGGATGTCTTGTATTTATCAGCCAAAATTCCACGCAGTATCCCTTTCTTGATTGAACTTACAACAGTTGTTGGTGTTCCTGGCCTTAAATGTGCCGTTAAAACTCCAAACCCGGAAATGGCTCCATTATTCTTTGAAGCACTTGAAACTATCCTTAAGAGTTAGTTTACATTCCGCCTTTGCTGTCTGTATTTGTTAGCGTATGTATAGGTTTCAGGTCGCCGACTAAGATTGATGAAAAGGTTGTATCTTTTGTTGTTTTTTTGTCTTGTAAGACCGACTATTGGTTTTTTGAAAAGTTATGATTTTGAGTTTATCTCTGAATGTTGTGATTAAAAATGGTTCATGATTAAAAATGGTTCATGATTAAAAAGAAAGAAATAGAGCAATAGAGAGGGATTTCGTCGATCAATTTCGAGAGTTCACTGATCCTGTATTCTTTCTTGTGTAGCTCGGTTACAACCGATTAAGACTAATCAGTTGATTATGATAACTGAGACCGTTTACAACCTAGCTTTGTGAGAGGTGGTTAGTACGACTGAGTTCGGTATGAAAGTCACCCAAGGTAAAACAAGACGTTTTGTTCATACGAGGGGTCGGGAACCTTTGCATAAAAGAGGGTGACTTGCACAGGAGGTTTGAACAATAAGGTTTTGTTGTAGCAAATTTTGAGCTTAAAGAAAACAGACTTAGAGATGATAGTTTTTTGTACATGTTTCGTCGTTTAACACATTTGATGAAGAAGTTAGCCTCCAACTTAAGAGTGCTTGTGGCACCAACTTTATAAAAGGGCTTGAAAAAACTCAACGACGAGAAGTTGTTTTATGTATTTTATTGTTTATAAATAGTGAAATGTAATCTATGCTAATAAACTTTTATATTTTTTGACACATATCATTACCATATTTACTTTTTCATTTATTTTCCCGTCTAAACTAACTATTTCATTTTAAAAAAATCAAATAACTAATTTCCAATTTTTTCTTTTTCTCTCTCCATATTATAAATTTAAGTTATTATTAAATCAATAATATTAAAAGACATTTTTTTATTTAATGAAAACTAAATACTTTGATTAAAATATACACGTTTTCAAAAACAAAATTTTCAAAAACTATGATTTTATTAAAAAAACGAGATTTTTTTATAATAACGAAATTAATTTAAAATCACTCTTTTTATATATAACATAATTTTACAAAACTAATCCGAAGTCTTTAAACAACAAGATAAAAAATGAAATTATTATCAAAACAATATTTTTTATAACGAAAATTTTAGAAATAATATAAATATTTTATCAATTAATCACAGTAACTACTTATACGTAATTTCAGTTATATTTATATCAAACTAATGTTTTACGGATCCTTATTATTCATTAATAACTATTTAATATTTTTTAATCAACCCGTGTAATACACGGGGTTGTACCATAATAAATAATATAAAGTAAACACAATGACAATGATGTATTTGTGTCTTTCAGAATGGGAATGATTTATTATGGTTGGTTTGATGGAAAAATCGATTATTGCTTTATGTGATGGAATCAACCATGACCAAATAGATTAGGAATGGGTCTGTGACTTTATGTACATGCGCATTTATGAACATAATTACAGTAACATACTAACATACGTACTATAAATGTATCTCACATATAATAAATCATATTTAATATTCGAAATATGTATATATGGTGTTTAAGATGTAATTTCTTACGTATTTATGTGTGCATATAATAATAATTATTATTATCTATATATGAATGGACAACATCATGAATAGTAAAGTTTTGGTTTTTTAAATTTAACCTCAAAAGCAACTCAAAGAAATATGTGGCTTTTGTATGTTTCTAATTTCGTCACTATAGGGTTTTCTTTTAAGTACTAACAACTATTTATTTATGAATTTGCATATTTGGTCCTTGTGTTGGCACTGTTTTCTTTTAAGTAGTCATCGCGATTTATTTCCAACGCCCTTTGGCGTTTTAAGATCTAGAGAGTTATGGCAGTTGATGGGGCAGGTGTGGTGTTGAGATTATTATGTTGGTCGTCTATATCCTTTAAGATTTTGACAGTTAGCAGGGGCCATCGGTTGTCACGACCGTCGCTATTTGTCCCATCAACAGTTGAAGTTTGGGATGATGCAGTCTTCTATGGCGGTTTTCTTGTTTTTTACTTTATCAAACATCGATTTACCTCTGGGTATTGATTGGGGTTTTCATATCTGGGCCCTATGGTGGTGGATTTTGCTATGCTTTTAGTTTTGCCTCCGATTCATGGTTAAAGAGGACCTAGTGGCCATCCACAAGCCATTCAACGGCATGACGGTTGATGTGGCCCACCTTTGCGACCCAACTCATCTGATTTTTCGTGGGTTGATTGTTGAGTCAAATGACCATTGGCTCATCTGATGCTTTGTGATTTTATCCCCTTTATAGGTTGTATTTTGTTTTTTATGTGTGTCGATTGTCACGTCCTGACCGATGGCGGAATCATCGAGGTGAACGAATGTAAGACGATTGTTTATAGCACATGGAACTAATAAGTTGAAATAATATTAAATATCTTTTTTATTGAACAATACAAGACAATTAAATCATTACATTACAAATAAGATATAAACAACATGATATTTTCAATTAAACTAAGTTCAAGTCCTATATGAGCACGAAGAGATCCTCAAGTATCAAACCTGAAACATGTTAAAAATAAAGGGTCAACTTTAAAAGTTTGTGAGTTTTCATGGGTTAAACATACACACACACACACACACACACACACATATATATGTATAAATTTACAAGTAGCAATTCATGTCAATGGTTATGAATTATGCAAGTTTATAGAACACATGTAGCTACAATCAAACCTTGACAGTTTACAAGATTACAAGATTAAACGATTAGTTAAGTGTACTTGAATTAACCAAGTGGGCTTGTCAGTCCCATAGATCTATGATGTCGTCAGGCTAGCAATAGTTAATGATTGTCAACATATAATGTATCTCATATAACACTCACAATAATATCAATAACCATGACAAAAGTTGTTAGAACCCTTGGAAGATTAACATTTAGTCTTTGTGTATATATTTTATAGTTTGTACTAGTATAGGGACTAGTTTTGTAAATTGTTAGTTCCTTAGTTGCTAGTATAAATAGCTTAGACTAGAGAGTTAGTTAGACACGAAGAAATACATGCAAAAAGAGAAAACAGAAAATAGAAGAGAGAGAGGAGCGATTGCATGCAATTTCAGATACAATTTACAGAGAATTCATGTAAGTTGTTGAGAT
>BJCM01111159.1:0-11085 GCA_018326385.1 Flaveria bidentis | reverse complement strand
CAGCTTGAAAGGTAGTTTTCTTGCTCATGTTTGGTTGTTATATCTTGTTGATAGCTTGTTCAAACACATATGAATGATCCTTTGTTCTTGGGTTTGTTATTACAATGAAAAGGACCTTAATTTTTCAGATTATGAATCATATTATTAGGGCTTTTATCCGCTGCGTTTTCATGTTTAAAATGGTTAAACAACTTTGATTTTGGTCTATCAAACCCATCACAGGTTTGCCGGTAAATTTGCTCATCTCAGATCCTTTTGATCTGATCTTTTTGTCGGGCGAAACTATACTTTCGCAGTCAGGGAAACTATGGACTTTATAATGGATTATGCGAAATTATGTTCTCATTTTTGCATAATCGTTTCTGTAGACTCTTCTGAGCCCTAGTTTGACTCCGTCATCGAAATATTCATTTTACTCGAATCTGATTCGATTAAGTGTGATATTGTGGTTAGGCGGGTGTTTCGAATCGGTATATAATCTTTGATTGTGCTTTTCACCATGTTTCTTGGGATATTTAATAGTGTCAGTTCAGTAGTTTTCGCTGATTCAATCAACGAAACTACGAGAGCTTACTGCGAAACTAAACGAAGTTCACTAAGTTCTAGTGAAGCCCATGTAAACTTGATAGTTTTGTATTCGCTCAGCACTTGTTCAATTTCACTTATCTCTTCGAAACTATACTTTCGCCTTGCCGAAACTATAGTTTCGGCCTAGCGAAAGTATAATTGTTTTTCTTTAATTTAATTAATTAATTAATATTATTATTATTTAATTTTACTAACTTTCTTTTGTTTGTATTTCAGTTAGATGATGAATCTCAAGTTTGATAAGAGGAACAATATTACAGCTCTTCTGGATGATGATAATCCAAAAGCTGTGGGTTTTAGAGACTGCATCAAATGGCTCAAGGACTCACCCATCTTTTATGCCGTTCACATTCACCGACGATTTACGATCTACACATCAGAGACTTTTGGAGAATAACAAAATATGACCTCAGGTTAAACCCTCATTAGATTGTTTCAAGAGTTCTAGAGAACGACATTGCCATTAGTATGGAGACCATTGCAAGGGTACTGAGATTAGATGATGATTGTGGAGAAGAGGTCATGTTGTCTGAGGCATAGGTGCTGGAAGCTTTTGAAGCATTAAATGTGAGGGGCATCAATTTGGTACCCAAATAGAGATCAAGAAATCTTTTCTCTTCAAAGAGTGTAGATATATTGCTCATGTGTTTATCATGTGCCTAGATCATAGAAAATGAGGTTTTGACAGATTGAACTTGGATTGGGCCAGGGCTATGATTGTTTTCTATTGAGGCCAAAAGGCAAACATTGCTAACCTCATCTTTGATTGAATGACAAAGAATATTATGGCATTAAAGAAAGATAAATGGCTCTTATATCCGAGATTTGTACAAATACTAATTGAAGATTTGATTCCTAATTTGCCATGCCATGGAGATATAAAAAAAGGCTAGTATAGATGAACACAAGGATTTTCGCAGACTATTCTGCCATTAGACATGATTTAGTTGTGAAGATAACTCACCTGTGGCAGAATATGTATCTAGTTGAGTGATGGAATTATATTAGAATATCAATAGAGAATGAGAACAAAAATGCAGAAGAAAATAAGGAAAAGCAATCTGAGGCTATCAAGAAAAGAAAAAGATATCCCAAAGAAAAGGAGCATGATTTTGAGGAAGAAATTGAGGAAGTTGAGGAGGCACCAAGAGTACAGAAAGAGAAGAGGTCAAAAAGAAGGCTGACCAAGGAGAATCTGAGAAGGTAATAAAAAGAAGATCAAAACATAAACATTAGACCTTTTTTAAGACTCAAAGAAGAGATGACAGATTTGATTTGGATCAAGATATGATTAGGAACCTAAACCCTTCTCTAGTAAACGAGTTGAGTATGTTGAAAACAATGCTAGTAAATCAGGAGTTGAAAGAGAAGGAGAAGAATGAGATGTTAGAAGGCATGAAGAAGATGATGCTGGATCAGCAAAATTTAATTAAGAGACTGTTGTCTGAGGTAAATTAGTTGAAAAAAGCTGTCGGCCTACCAATTCAATTGACTCAATCTGAGTTAAATGGTCTTACAGATATGTCTAAGTACTCACTTCTTTAAGTGAGTAGTTCTTCTAAGGCAGGAGAGGGCTCTAGTGGTGCTGATGTTGCAAATGTAGGAGGATCAGGTTATAGAGAGGATGGTGTTAGTGGAGCTAGTAATTTGGCTAGTGATACAGATGCTTGAACTAGTTCTTTTGATGTTGGTGGGTTTAGTGGAGCTGGAAAGGAATGAGTTGCAGGAAATGTGGAGGAAGTAAATTAAGCTAGATTTATTGATTTAGGACTTAATATTGATAAAAAAATTGTGGAGGGAGGTAGTGAAAAATAAAAATGTTGATGCCGAAGGGAAAGAAAGTGAAATGAAGTTGCTTGATGAGGAGGAGGAAATCAAAGAACAGTTAGTAGATTATGACTCTCAACCAGAGTATTATAAACTTGATGAGTGTTTCTTGGTATATGTAGCCAAGAAGGGTTCCACTAAAGGTGATGTATTTGAGTTAGAGAAAGAAGAATGGTTTGTTAAAGAAAAAGAACAAGAACAACTGACTCCATTTTTAACAACATTCAAGAGCCAAGGAGGAAGGAGTCTGATAATAGGATTATTAGTTGGAAGTATAATATGAGCCTGAAACTGTTTATGATTAAAACAAGGGGTGGTGGAATCTCCTATCTACACAAGAGGAAGGCTTTCAAAACCTTACCTAAATGGGATCTGAGAAGGTTAGCCGAGATACCCTTGATTGATTCTTATTTGAGTGAGAGGGCTAAGATGTTGGAATAAGAAATAAGGAGAGGGATTAATGACAACTTCGAGTTATTTGGATTTATGAAGGCAAAGAGGAAAGACCATAGAAAGAAAAAGATTGGGTAACGGGAAAAGGAGGGATTGTTCTTAGATTGAAGCCTTCAAAGACTGTTAATAGGGTGATATTACCTCATCCTCTTCCTCTAAGGCTACAAAAGTTTGAGAAATGGTTCCAAGACAACAACATTAGGAAGACTATGATCAGGGTAAAGGATGGAGCTGAGATTAGACTATTTGATCCTATGGAAGTGTTCTAATTTTATGATGAAGATCTGATGGTGTTATGTGAGAATCACATCAAGGCTGGAGCTAGAGTTGAAACAAGATTAGAGGTTGCTAACAAGGCTCATGGGTAAGAGTAGAAGCCAGGGAGCTTGCTGAAAAGATTTTTCAAGCTTACGAGGTTAGGATGGAGGTGCAGGAGATTACTAAGCAATTTGAGAAATCAAGTGCACATGGTGAGGATGAGATTTCTACAAAAGCTGGAGACGATGCAAAGGCAACTAATGCTGAACCATACGATCAAGTAGGTGGGGTCCATCCTAGGGGGAGTATTGAATATCTAAATTAGTTTGGACTCACCTTAGTTAGTGTTTGTTTTATGCTTAAATGAAATAGGTTTTATGTTAGATTACTTACTTTGTAATTTGTATTTTGTGTAATTTGTAGTCCAACAAAACTATGAGCAAAACTACACTTCCGCTCATAGTCAGCTAACTTTGTTTACCCAACGAATCTATGTTTAGCTGAAACACCCGGATATTTTAAAAGATGTGAAAAGAAGAATAAAAGTGAAGAAAAAGAAGGAAATGCAATAAAACCCAATTTGGGGTGTTAAAAGTGTGTAAAGTACAAATATTATTTAATATGTGTATAAAGGTGATGGCCACCCACACCTTTCTGCACGCTACTTTTCATTCGGATTTTAGAGAGAGACTGAGCTGAAGCCTTGGGTTTTAGAGAGAAGAACAAGAAGAATTTGGATTGAAGGTAAGAATTTGATGTTTCTAAGTGTTCTTGACTGATTATAGCCTTGGTTATGTGCTTATATGTGTTTGTGTGTTCGGTTTTGTGTTTTGGTGGGTTTTAGGTGTTAAAACTCATAGTGCATACGGGTTTGAAGAAGTCTTGCCCGAATACTGCAAGAGGTTAGTTCTAGAACCCTCTTTTTACATGTTTTAATGATTTTTGGGCTGGAAATGCATGTATGTATGTTTTGATTAAGGTGGGTATTTATACTCATATGTTCGTGTGTATATGTTTGTGGGTGGGATATGATTTGGGTGTATATGTTGTTATGATTATGTTATGTTTGTGTTTATGCTGCTTAGAATGTTAGAACTAAGCTTAGAACACATTTGAATGATGATTTGGGGACTAAAATGATGATTGGTAGTTAAGTTAGTTGTCATGCGCCTGAGGTTCATACGCCTAAATAGTATTCATGCGCCCAAATAGTATTCATGTGCCCAAATAGTATCCATGCACCTAGGTTTATGTTTGAATTGACTAAGTATTCCTCATGCGCCCAGCTGCCCATGCACCCAAGTGTCCATGCGCCTAAGTCAGGCTCATGCGCCTGCATAGTATCCATGCGTCTAGAATAATACCCAAACTAACTAGGTGTTGCGTCATGCGCCCAAATAGTGCCCATGCACCCAAAAGTTTACCATGCGCCTAAGTGTTCCCATGCGCCTGAAAGATCATGCGTCTGCATAGTGCTCATGCGCCTGCATTGGGCTCATGAGCCTAAAGACTTTGAATTATTTTCTGGAATTTTGGGGAAATAGGAAGTTTTAGGCTATGACTTGGGATGTTCCCGGGAGTAATGTATATTGATTATATGAGGCTATATGATGATATTTATGTATGTATGCATGCCTATGTTATGTTTATTTATGTTGTCTTTATGTTCCTTATTATGTATATTTTCGTGGATTTACGTGGTATGTTATTATCAATGAATGTAAAGTATTATGTCATAAAAGCGAAAAATAGTGATAAATGAAAAGTAAAACGTAAAGTAATAATGAATGCATGCATGACGTAAGAATGAACGTATGAAAGGTCTTGCAAGCAAATGAAAGAAGGTGCACAACTCTAAAATGTTGTTAGCACAACTGTGTGTGGTTTAGCTAACCTATAATGATACACATAAGGGTCTAGTCTTTGTGACTGACCAAATGTATGGGATCCTTGTCGCTTGCCCTGATACTAGTGCAAGGCTATGTGCGTAATGTTAGGGTTCTGTATATAGACTTCGGCCCAGTACCCGCTTTGTGCCAACGTTTGGCGTATAGCTTATGGCATTGGTCCGGAATGTAAGTAAGGATGATGAGGAAGGTAAGAAAGATAAGTTAGAAAGAAAATAAATGATGATGAAAGGTAATAATAAGATTATCTACTTGTACGTATGATATATGATCACGAATGAAAGTAAAGAATAGTTTTAAGCAAAAGTAAAGTATTTTATTTATTAAACTATAACTCACTTAGCAACACTGATTTTTATGCATTTTCCAGTTGGTAGATGATTGTTGCTGAGGATAGCACGGGGCAGCTACTTGGCATCTTGGATGGCATCCATTTGTATAACTATGATGTGTTTGTGATGTAACGCAAACGATGATATTTTGTAATTATAAACAATGATGTACTATTTTGCAAAGCAGTCATTAATATATGAATTGGTTTTTCTAAGTTATTTCGTTGTGATGTTTTTATAAATTTAAATGTATGTTTCATGTTTTATGTGCGATGATTGACCAACTGTGAGTGTTCGGGGAACTGGGCCTTACAAGTTGGTATCAGAGCAAAAGTTAAGAGAAATGGGTAAATATTTTCAAAAGAAGCCGAAACTTAAACTGAGAATGGGACAAAATAGAAGGATGCCAGTCTGAGTAGCTACGTGCCATCTGGTATTTTTTTTAATCATTAATCGATATTATGTGCGCATGTGATGTGGCTTATGTGCTTTTAGTAGATTTAGATACTAATGTAGTCAGGATATGGAAATGCTTAGAGTATGAAGAGTAAAGTAAGTGGTTAATCACAAGTGGCCACTATAATTAGGGACTTACTATACTTGACAAAAACTAAGCTATTACCTTGAATGCCCGTATTGGTGTTTGGATTTTATAGCTTGTTAGAGGATGGCTGGAGGTAGATCTTATGAGGCTTCTCGAGGTGGAGGATGCGGTGGACGTGGTGCTGGACCACGAGTCACGAGAGGCAAGGATAGAGGTGAGGAGATGACTCATGAAGAGCCCGAGACCCCTCATCTGGATATTGGTGATGAGAATGCGAATTTGAGGACCTTAGTGAAGGAGGCTGTTGTTGATGAGGTTCATCAGGTTATGCGGATGATCCTACCATCTGTGGTGACCAAAGTGATCAAAGTTGTAAGAGAAGGTGAAAGGAAGGAGAGGAATAGGTCCTCGAGGGAAGGAGAGTGCCCGGAGACTAAGATGGTTGTCTCTAGTGACGAAGATGAGGAAGAAGAGCATGTGTATGAGACAACACGAGGCTGTAACTATAGGGCATTCCAAAGATGCAAGCCCCTTATTTTTTATGGAAATGGCACTACTATTGTGGCTCATCAGTGAGTGAGAGAGATGGAGGCGGTACTTGATATCATAAAGTGCCGGGAAGATCAAAAGGTGAAGTTTGCGACCCACTCATTTGTGGACTCGACATTATGTTGATGGGAAAATATTGTTCAGACTTAGGGTAGCAGGGCGATTGGAAGGATGAGGTGGAATAAGTTGAAGAAGTTGTTGATTGAGGAATTCTGTCCTCACAAGGAGTTGGACAAAGTAGAGAGGGAGTTCCTGCAGCTGGAGGCGGGAATCATGACACACTAGCAGAACACCACCAAGTTCAATAAGATGGCATGACTAGTGCTGGATCAGGTGACGCCTCTGTCATAAAAGATTAAGAGGTATATCGAGGGCTTTTCAGCGGATATTCACAAGCACATGATCGCTTCCCGACCGAGTACGTTTAGGTTGGTTGTTGATCTGGCAGGAAGGTTGTACGGTGAGAGGGAGGTGGTGGTGGCTAAAGTGAGCAAGAGAGGTGGTGGTGATCGGAATTGGAATGGGAAAAGGTTTGGGCGCTGCGAGACCGCCGCAAACAACAAAGCTGCGAGGGTGGATGACCGACGTGTAGTCACGTCCGGTGAAGGGTTGAAATAGTGTGGAAAGAAACATGCCGGGGAGTGTAGATGGGGATCTAATGTCTGTTTCAGGTGTGAAGGATGGAAAATATGGCAAAGAACTGTGGGGTGAGGAGGTGTTATAATTATGACGAAGAGAGCCACATGAGCAAAGACTGTAAGAAGCCGCGGGCGGAGAGTTCTAGGGAAAAGAAGATGACCGGGAATGAAGGGCAGAGGGCAAGTGCCAAATCATTCATGATGACCCAAGAGGAGGCTAGGATGGACCTTGATGTTGTGTCAGGTACATTTCTAGTAAACCAAACACTTGCTTCTGTGTATTTTGATTTTGGTGCTAGTAAGAGTTTTATTTATGCTGCTTTCTGTGCTAATTTTCCTGTTAGTAGTAGAAATATTGATGAGCCCTTTAATGTATAAACTACCATAGGAATGGACTATTTGTAATGACCTTAGGTAGGTTTGATGTAGTCCTAGGAATGGACTGGTTGGCGGCCTATGAGGCAAATATTATGTGTCGCAAGAAGATGATTCGACTGACAACACCTGACGGGAGTTTAGTGACGGTTTATGGTGATCGAGTCATTACGATCCCGAAGGTGATTTCGATGGTGGTGGCGGGAAAATGTATAAGGTGTGGATGTAGTGCCTACCTGGCCTACGTGAAAGATGTGGACACGTCAACACCACAATTATCCAATATACCGGTTGTGTGTGACTTTCCCAATGTGTTCCCAGAAGATTTACCAGGTGTGCCACCGGACCATGAGATCGAGTTCTAGATTGACTTGATACTCGGTGCTAAACCTGTTGCTAAGGCGCCATATCGTTTAGCTCCTTCCAAAATGAAGGTATTGATGGAGCAACTGCAAGAGTTTCTTGATAAGGGGTTTATTAGACCAAGTATCTCTCCTTGGGGTGCTCCGGTCTTATTTGTCTAGAAGAAAGATGGTAGTATGAGGATGTGTATTAACTACCACGAGTTGAACAAGTTGATGGTGAAGACCTGTATCCGTTGCTGAGGATTGACGACTTGTTCGATCAACTTCAAGATGCCAGTTGGTTCTCAAGGATAGACCTTCGATCAGGTTACCATCAGTTGAAGGTAAAGGAGCAAGATATTCCTAAAACAACTTTTCGTACGCGTTATGGACACTACGAGTTCCTTGTCATGTCTTTTGGTTTATCCAACGCGCTAGCTACTTTTATGGATTTGATGAATCGAGTGTGTCAGCCAATGTTGGATAAATCAGTGATTGTGTTTAGTGATGATATCCTAATTTATTCGAAGAGAGAGGCAGAGCATGCCGGTCACATTCGTGAAGTATTACAAACGTTAAGAAAGGAGAAGTTGTATGCCAAGTTCTCCAAATGCATGTTCTGGTTGCGTGAATTTCAGTTTTTGGGTCACATAGTGAAACCTAAAGGGGTTACGGGGGACCTGAAAAAGGTAGAAGCGGTGATGCAATGGAAGTCTCCAAAGATGCCATCCGAGATTCGTAGTTTCTTGATGTTGGTGGGATATTATAGAAGATTCATCCTAGACTTCTTTAAGATAGCTTCTCCATTGACTAAGTTGACCTGTAAAGATGTGAACTTTTTATAGGGTCAAGAACAAGAGAAGGCTTTTGAAGAGTTAAAGGCAATGTTGTCTCAAGCTCCTGTCTTGTCATTACCCGAAGGAAGTGAGGATTTGGTGGTCAACTTAGATGCTTCTTATTCGAGGTTGTGTTGTGTGATGATGCAGGGAAGGTTATAGCATATGCATCCCGACAGCTGAAGGTTCATGAGGTTAATTATCCTACCCATGACTTGGAGCTAGCAGTCGTGGTCTTTGCATTAAAGATTTGGAGGCACTATCTATATGGGATGAAGTGCACCATCTTCACAGACCACAAGAGTTGTACTTCTTCAAGCAGAAAGATTTGAATATGAGGCAAAGGCGATGGTTGGAACTTATAAAGGATTATGAATGTGAAATCCATTACCATCCAGGAAAGGCCAACGTAGTGGTGGATGCCCTTAACCGGAAGGAGAGACCCGAGCCTATTCGGGTGAAGACTTATCACTTGGTTATGATCTCTGACGTGATGAAGCAGGTCAAGGAGTTTCAAGACAAAGCGTTTAAAGAAGATCACCTTAACTCTAAAAGGATGAGAGGTCTGGGTGAAAAAAATCTCAGTGTTAGGACCTGATTTGGATGGATGTGGATTCCTCATTACGGGGATCTACGTGGAAAGATCATGGAAGTGAAGGCGGAGCATCAGAAGCCTTATGGGAAAATACAACCTTTTGATATACCCGAGTGGAAGTGGGAGCATATCACCATGGATTTTATCACGAAGTTACTGCGTACCACAAAAGGGTACGATGCCATATGGGTGATAGTCAATCGTCTAACGAAGAGTGCTCACTTCCTACAAATTCGTGAAGCGTATTCATTTGAGAGATTAGCATATCTATTTATCAAGGAGATTGTAACTCATCATGGTGTACCGGTGTCTTTTGTGTCTGATCGTGACACTCGGTTTACATCAAATTTTGGAAAACATTTCATGATGCAATAGGGACGAGGTTACACATTAGAACAACCTATCATCCTCACACAGATGGCTAGTCGGAGCGAACCATTCAAACGCTAGAGGATATGCTTCGCGCATGCGTCATTGATTTTGGAGGAAGTTGGGATGACCACTTACCGTTAGCTGAATTCTCATACAATAATAGTTATCATGCCAGCATTGTATGCCCCCTTATGAGATGCTATATGGTAGGAGATGTAGAACACCCGTTTGTTGGGGTGATATTAGACAAAAGGAGTTGGGAAGCATTGAATGATCGAAGTTATGACTGAGAAACTTGAAAAGATCAAAGCCTTCATGAAGGCAACCAAAGATAAGAGGCATAGACTGATTGAGTTCAAGGTGGGTGATAGAGTCATGCTGAAAGTCTCACCTTGGAAGGGTATCATTCGGTTTAGTAAGCGGGGCAAGTTGAGCCCAAGATACATAGGGCCTTTCCGAATCATTGCTCGTGTAGGAGAATTGGCCAATAAGTTGGAGTTACCCGATGAGTTAGGTGGAATTCACTCGATATTCCATGTATCTTATCTGTGGAAGTGTCTAGCCAATAAAGATATAGTTGTACGAATGGAGGATATTGAAGTGGATGAACGGCTCAATTATGTGGAACAACCAGTGGTGATCATTGATCGTAAGGAGAAGAGATTGCGAAATAAAGTGGTCCCCTTGGTGCGTGTATAGTGGAAACACCAAAAGGGATCCGAGACTATATGGGAGATTGATGAAGAGATGAGGCAACATTACCAACGTCTATTTTAGGAATAACAGGTTTCGAGGACGAAACATATAAAGGTGAAGAAAGAGAAGAAAATATCAGCTGAAGACAACAGCTGAAGGTAAGTGCTGAAGGAAACAGCTGAAGTTATCAGCTGAAGACAACAGCTGAAGGTAAGTGCTGAAAGGAAACAGTTGAAGACAACAGCTGAAAGGAAAGCTGTAGGCAACAGCTGAAGACTTAGTCTGAAAACAGCTGAAGACAACAGAGGTTGTCACAACAGCTGTTCTCTGGACAGTTCTTCATTCTCTTACGCCGGCATAGTTAAAAGCGCCCAATACTTAGGATTACTTCAAAATGTTCTTGGGAGTTTGTGCAGCTAGGCGTTGACTATTGTTGATTAGAGTTTAATAAGTCTCATTTTGCATGCTTATGCATGGTGGGTTCTCCAACCCGTTGCATTACTTTTATGAATGTTATTACTGGTGTTATTATTATTAGTATTATCATTATTGTTGTTAATAACAATATCATTGTATGACTTTACGTGGTGTGATTACGATTATGAACGTAAAGTATTATCGTTAATAAGTGAAAGATTAATGATGACAAGAAAAGTGGAACGTAAATGATAATGAAGGCCTTAATGAATATGCGATCCTTGAGATTGGCCACGGAGGTGAGCAACCTTGTTGCAAAATACTCAATGAATATGCGATCCTTGAGATTGGCCA
>BJCM01111153.1:0-15435 GCA_018326385.1 Flaveria bidentis | reverse complement strand
GCCCCTTTGAGGGGAGTGTGTGCCTTTTGTTTCTTGGGACAAAACACACTCTTAACTAGTCTAACACTTAATCTCCTTCTCTCTCTCACATGCAAGAACCACAAGAACAAAAGTTCTCTCCAATTTTGAAGAAACACATGGCTGGAACTTGATTTTCAGCAGCTTTCTTGGTGGTTTTGGTGTACAAATCCTAGCAAGAAAGGTCTTTGCTTGATGCTTGTGGGTATGGGAGCTTGAGGACACCTCTCCTTGGTGGTTTGGTCATTCAAGAACCTCATTCTCTTCATCAAAATCACGTTTTTGAGAAGCCTTTGGAAGATAGTTCCATGGTTTGATTTTGGTTGATTATTTCTTGTTGATAGCTAGTCCATTCACATATAATTGATCCTATGTTCTTTGGTTTGTTGTTGTTATGTTATTAGCCTTATTTTTTAGATTACAAATCATAAGATTAAGGTTTTATTCCGCTGCGTTTTCATGTTTAAATGGTTAAACTACTTTGATAATGGTCCAACAAACCCAACACACACTCCCCCTCAAGATCAGGTCCAAGGGAGTGGTTTATAGCTATGGTGTCTTAGCAATTTTACAATCAGTCATGTTGAACCTCTTAAGTATGTCTTGAACATACTTTGACTGAATAATGAAGATGCCATCTTCAACTTGCTTCACTTGAATTCCTAGAAAGAAATTGAGTTCCCCCATGGCCCTCATTTCAAATCTGTCCTTCATCAGCTTGTCAAAGTCTTTGTAGAGCCTTGGATTAGTTGAACTAAAGATGATGTCATATACATATAATTGAAATAGCATTAAGTAATTTACCTATCCTTTGATGAAGAGAGTTCCATCTATAGTACCCCTCCTGTATCCATGTTTGTAGAGATACTAAGATAAAGTCTCATACCACTTCCTGTGTGCCTGATGCAGCCCATAAAGAGCTTTGTCAAGTTTGCAGACATAATCAGGATGATCATGATCTGCAAAACCATGTGATTGTTTGGCATACACCTCTTTATAAATCACTCCATAAAGAAAAGCACACTTCGTATCAAGTTGATAGACCTTGAATTCTTGGATCCAGCAAATGCCAGGAATATCCTAACAGCTTCTAGTCTTGCTACAGGAGCAAAGACATCAGTATAGTCCATCCATTCTTCTTGTGTGTATCCTTGAACAACTAGTCTAGCCTTATTCTTGATGATAATGCCTATATCATCCTTCTTGTTCCTAAACACCCATTTGGTTCCAATGGCAGTCTTCCCAGGAGGAAGAGGACAAAGGTTCCAAACTTTCTATGTTTTGAATTGAAGCAACTCCTGTTGCATGGCTTCAACCCAACATCCATCCTTCAGAGCCTCATCCACTTTCTTTCGCTCTATCTGGGATAAGAAACAAGAGTGAAGACAAACATTTGCTTCATGGGTTTGTCCTTTTGTTCTTACCCCTATGTCAACATCTCTAATGATTTTTGTGGTGGGGTGAGACTTGTGGATCCTTAGCTGAGGGATCATAACAAGTTGTTGAGAGAGATCTAAATTAGAGAAATTTAGATCTGACATAGATGTTTCTCCTACCACATGAGCACACTTATCAAAAGAAACATGATCCAATGAGTGTGTGACATCATTGATGTTGTCATCTATGGAGTGGTTTTCAACATCAAGAAATTCCTAATAACTTTACCACCTCCATTGTTTTCTTCTACATTTGAAGTATCTTTCTCTGGTTGTGGAGCCTCTGAACTAGAATTTGAAGGCATCCCAGATGTATCAGCTGAGTTTGACATTGTGGTGCTGATAGACACTTCATTTGAAGAAGTAGTTCCAACTGTAACAATCTCACATGATTTGTTAAAACAGTTGGTAACTAAATCAACAATCAAACAGTCAATCAGGACCAGAACCAGCCACACAGGGTGTGTGTTCATTTAAAGTCACATTGGTTAACTCCTTAACAATTCTAGTTTTGATATTGTATACTCTATAAGCCTTGGCTTGGGAAGGGTATCCAATAAAGTGTCCATCATCTGATTTTTCAGCAAATTTGACAATTTGATATTTGGTATTCAAGATTGTGCAAGGACATCCAAATGACCTGAGCAAACCAATTAAAGGTTTCCTCTTGTGCCAAAGTTCATAAGGAGTCTTGCCATGAGTCTTAACTACTACAACTCTGGTTTGCACATAGCATGTAGTGTTGATTGCCTCTGCCCAGAAGGTGATGGGCAGCTTAGGGTCAGACAACATGGTTCTTACAGCTTCAAACAATGTCATGTTTCTCCTCTCAACAACACCATTTTGTAGTGGAGTACTAGGAGCACTGTATTGTCTTGTAATACCTTTATCATCACAAAATGAATCAAGGATTTGGTTCTTGAATTCAGTTTCTTGATCACATCTTATGGTTTTGACCTTTTGATCAGATTGATTCTCAATCCTTAGGATGTAATTCTTCAGAATCTCAGGAGTCTCATCCTTAGTTTGAAGGAAGAAGACCAAAGTGAATCTTGTAAAGTCATGTGTGATCACTAAATAGTAAGAGGTTCTTCCTAGACTCATTACACGGGTGGGGCCAAAGAGATCCATATGTAATAAGTGTAGGGGTGTAGTGATGGAGTTTCTTTCCTTAGGCTTGTGAGATACCTTATGTTGCTTCCCTTTCAGGCATGCAATACAATGGTCATCACTTGTAAACTCTTTCTTTGGCATTCTAGTTACCAAATCATTCTTAATCGGTTTATTCATATTTTTAAAGTTTACATGGCACATTCTCTTATGCCATAGGAAAGACTAATCACTATTGGCTTTAGACAGAAAGCATGAAACTTCTCTAGAGGGAGATGTTTCTTGCAAGTCCATCTTGTACATGTGCCCTTTCCTGGGGGCTCTAAGCAGAATATGTTAATGAGGAATAACCACCCGGGGCTTGAGAACAATTCCCTCATGCTTAGTAAAGAGCATGTTATGACTCTGATCACAAAATAGGATACACTCAGAAGATTGTACACAAGCTCCTTGAAAAAGTTTACCTTTTAAATGTTGAGCTTACCATTTGTGACCTTGCCCATTCCAGAATTGTAACCACTTTCATCTCCTCCAAAAGCAACTGGCCCTCCATCAATCCTTTTAAATTTCTGGAGTAGTGACCTATTGTCTGTCATGTGCCTGGAACAACCACTGTCAATGATCCAGACATTTTTGTTTGTCTTGAGTTGTCCCTGCACAAAGAGAATGATTAGTTATATTTGCAAACCCAAGCCTTACTTGTCTTGGGCTCACTAAGAGAAACATAAGGTAATGCAATAGTAATATATCCTATAGTAGTGCTTTGAGGATCTTGAGCTGTTGTTGATGTAGAATTTCTAGTCACTTGGTCTTTCTTTGACTTCCACACCACCTTTGGATGTTTGGACTTGACCTTCAACACTTCTGAAGCTTTTGAGACTTTGGATGTTTTGATGACCGGACCTTCGGAAGATTCTGCAGACCCTATAGCAGACTTCAGTGCTTCAGAAGTATTCCTTCCTTCCGAGACCAAATTTTCTTTCGAAGGCAATTTTCCACATGCCTTTTTCTTAGTTTTGGAGCTTCCGAAGGAAACAGATTTTCGTTCCGAAGCTTGAATCTTCTTGGAACTCTTGGAACTCCTTGTCCTGGTCATGTGAAGAGTACCATTAGGATTGTATGGACAATCCTTAGCAAGATAAGCGGTACTTTCACGCATGACACACTCAATTCTCTTCTTCATAAGGGTATTCTATTGAGAACAAGACAAACTTTGATCACATCCCTTCTCCACCTTCATCCTTGCAGATGTTGAGACAGTCCTTTTGGGCTGAGAACTATTCTTGGAGTTGGGTGGATTAGGTTATGTAGCAGTGGTACACAATAGATCAGTCTTCTACTTCAAACTCTACAAATATAAAATCTTGTTTCTGCTTGAAGTCAAAAGTAGCCTTGATCTCTTAAGCCTTCCTTGCTTTTCTTTTGCTTTTTCTGATGAAGTTCTTCCTCATAGACTTGGTCATCACAGTCTTCTTCATCTCCTCAGAAGGATAGTGGCCCTTCTTAGAATCCTCCTCTTCACTCTTCTCAGAGGAATTCTACACTATCACTTCTTCATCCTCTTCACTTAAAGGTTCAATGAGAGGAATCTCATCCACACTAGTTCCACACCTGGGTGGTCTTACATACAAGATTGTGTGTGGAGGAGCTATCTCATTAGAACCCAGTCCCTGCTTGTTTTGATAGTACACCTTGTTGTGCAAGGACGAGGATATCCTATTCTTGAAAGGTCTCTTCTTCAAAAACACACTTTTCTGCCTTGGCTTTGCTGATCACATGCTCAGCCTGGCACTCAGTTAGCTTAGTTATGAGATCCTTGATTTGAGTCCTAAAATATGTATGCTCATGGTTTAGAACTGAAATAGTTTTCTCTAAGTCCTCTATCTTCAGTTTAATATCATTTTCTGACTTTCTAAAATCAGCTTTTAAAATGTTTAAGGACTCAAGATCAGATCTCATTTCTAAGTTGTAGGACATGTATCTGTTAACTTTAGCAATGCATTCAGGGGTATAGAGATGTTCCAATATCTTGGCTTCATCATGATCTGCCATCAATGCTTGGTTTGGAGAAGCATCTTCCACCTGAAAGCTCCAGTCAAATCCTTCTTCTTCAACATCAACTGCAGCTTGCTGCTTTGGCTTCTCATTCTGGGTAGCCTTGTCATTGTAGTTTGGTCTGGATTGTGCTTGGCCACCATTTTCTATTAGTGTCTTACACTCTATAACCAAGTGACCCATCAAGTTACAGTTGTAACACTTGACTTTGCTCTTGTCTAGTCCAAACTTTCCACTGGTTGCATTATTGGGAAACTTCCTTCCAGTTCGCTTGTAGAACTTCTTGGCTCTGTGAGTGAGATGAGCCATCTGCTGGACTATTTCCATGTACTCCAGATCATCTGGATGGATATAGTCCAGGTCTTCAAGGGTGAAAAAAGAGTTGCCACAACTTTCATCAGAAGACAAAAAGGCTTAAGAGGAACATGTCTCTTGGAATGGGCTTCCTTGAGTGTAGTCGTCCCTTGATGTCTCAAGGAAGGTGATGAAATGACCCTTTTGTGAGTTGTCAAGGTAGCATATGAGATGATGTTAGGATTCTATGATATCCCTTTCAACCATATGTAGGGCTGAACCCATTTGATTGTTGGAGTTTCTAGATGAACCTTGCATGTTCATCTCCATCTGGTAGCTATTGAGAATCCCATACAACTCTGTCAGAGTAAGAGTTTTCATGTTCTTGGTCCTCTTGATTATCACACAATAGTGTCTCCATTGCCTAGGAAGTGAGGACATGAAATTCGTTACAATGTCTCTATTTTCAAGAGCAACTCCTCCATCCACTAGGGTATCCACAATCTCAACATACCTGAAATATTGTTGAGTCATGGTTTCACCTGCCTTGAAAGTGAAGTTTTCAAACTGTTGCTTCATGAGATCCTTCTTGTTCTCCATGGCTTCAGAGGAACCTGCATACATCAGTCTTAGTGCATTCCACAACTGCTTAGCTATTTTGCATTTCTTGAAACCTCTGTATACAGAATTAGGTAGAGCAGTTTGAAGGGCTGTCATGGCTTTTTGATCAATCTCTACTCTCTTCCTATCTTCATCAGAGTAGTTAGCCACAGCCTTGGGGATCATACCACCACTAGTAGCAGAGGGGGTGCTTGGTATGTAAGGTCCATTCTCAACAGACTCCCATATTCTTGAATCTAGAGACCTGTGAAACCTTCCATTCTTTGGCACCAGGTGTCAAAGTCATCAAGAGTGATCAGTAGGGATTTGTTCATGGTTCCAATTTCCATACCGGTCTTGGAAATGGCTGCCATTTGAAAAGTTTAGTATTTGCGTGTGTGAGGGATCTAAAGATGGTGAGATCTTATATAAAGAGCCTGGAAAGCTCTCATACCAAATGCAGGACCGGTGAAGGGTAGTCACTTACAACACAGAAACACAAATAGGAGATTAACTAAACTAATCAAACAGTGAGACTGGATTAACCATAAGAGATGATACAAAGAACACAAGTAAATAAGAGACAGAACAAGATAACAAAATACATAAGAAGATGGTTTTCAAGATTGCAGTATATTGTAAAGTTCTTTTACAAGTGTTACAAAGCATAAAGGAAAGTTACAAGTACTTGAGATACATATACTACATCCTACAGCCGGCCATACTTTGAAGGCCAATTGGATACAATTGACTAGACACAACACAAAATCAATTATAGAATCAAAAGGCTGATTGCCTTTTGACTTGTGACTATGACATGCCATAGCTCACATCCTAATATATTACAAAAAGGATAAAGTACATGAAGAAGAAAATTATAGACTCAAGACCTTAATAACCAACTCATGCAAGTTGGTGACTTCACATAGTTGCAGCAGAAAGGGGTCTAGATTTATGTAAAGTACATCAGATAAAGCATGTACACTAAAAGTCTTTGGAAGAAATTTGTCTTCAAGTGTTGAGCTTCGGAAGACTTTGTCTCTGAAGCTTCGGAAGACTTCATCTTTGGCTTCGGAAGATATTGGTCTTGGCTTCAGAATATTTCACACTTAGAATATTTATGTTGCTTGTGTGAAACTTCCGAAGCATTCTTCTTCAACGTACTTGTGCAACATACGGGAGACTTGAAGTGTTTGGGTTGCATGAACCTTATCATATATTCCTTAAAGTATAGTTAACTCAAAAAATTAATCATCATCAGAATCACTTTGAGTACCTGTTCTAGATAAAACATTCTCACAAGATAATTTAGAATAGTTAGGAAGCAATTCTATGTTAAAAATATGATCAGGGTCATTCCCCCTAACACAAGGAGTGTGGTCATTTACAACAATGTTGGATGATTCCTCAAAATGCTGATTTTTAATCTTGTATACTCTATAAGCAATAGAATTGGAGGAATATCCAACAAAGTTAGCATCATTTTACTTCTTTGCAATTTTTTTGAAATTGTCCTTTGTGTTAAGTATGGTACACCTGCTGCCACAGAACCTTAGAAAGCCAACGAACAATGGCCTCTTGTTCCATAGCACATAAGGGTTTTCCATGTGTCTTAACTACAAGAACCATGTTCTGCATATAGCATGTAGTGTTAACTGCCTCTACCCAGAATGTTAGAGGTAGCTTTAAATCAGCTAACATGGTCCTAGCAACCTTAATTATTGTCTTATTCCTCCTCTTAGCAACACCGTTTTGTTAAGGAGTGTTAGGAGAACTTTATTGTCTGGTAATCCCTTTTGTGTTAATGAATGCGTCAATTTGATTTTTCAATTTTTAGAATAAAAGATTTTAACCTTGTGATCAATTTGATTTTTCAATTTTTAGGTATCTTAACCTTGTGATCAATTTGATTTTTCAATTTTTAGAATAAAAGATTTTAACATTTCATTAGTTTTATCCTTAGTTATTAAAAAAATACCCATGTAATCTTATAAAATCATCAATGATCACAAGGCAGTATGATTTCCTTCCAATGCTCATTATACTTGAGGGACCAAAAAGATCCATGCATAATAAATGTAATTGAGTGGTGATAGAGTTAACAACTTTGGATTCATGAGATGCTCAGTGCTACTTCCCTTTCAAGCATGCAACACAGTTATCTATACAGAAAAACTCTTTTTTAGGAAAAGCATGTACTAAGTTATTTTTAACTAATTTATTCATGGTTTTGAAATTGACATGACACATAAATTTTGCCATAGTATTGACTCATCACCATCATCTTTGGAAAGAAAGCATGATACTTCACCTAGTGAGGAAGCATTGTTCATATCTAGCTTGTACGTATCCCCTTTCCTGGGAGATCTAAGAAGCACCGGTTCTTGAGGAATGGCCATCCTGAGTTTGAAGATATCTGTGAAAAGCAGTTGATGCTTTTGATTATAGAATTGAGAAACACGTAAACAGGTTGGGTTCAAGCTATTTGTCAAAGTTAACTTTGTCAAATTTTAAATTACCATTGGATATACTCCCTCTTCCAGAAATATATCTCTGGTATCACCTCCAAATTGGATAGGACCTCCATCAAAATATTGAAATTGTTGAAGGAAAGATCTATTCCCTATCATGTGCATGGAGCATCCACTATCCACAATCCATACATTGTTATTATTGTCATGTTGATGTCCTTGCACAAAAGATGAGATGATTATATTTGATTGGAAATTGAAGCCTTGTTGGTCTTGGGCTTTTCCAATGATGAGGATGATATTGAACTAATGTTTATGCATGGGAGTTCAATAGATGTTTGTGAAGAAGAGGCTTGTGCTCCTTCATCTTCTTTGATCTTCCATTCCATCCCTTGGTTGATCATTGAGGATAAGCTTGATGAAGCTTGAGTAGCATGACATACTTCCGAAACTTCTTTCTTTTTGGAAGAAGTCTTAACCACCTTTTCTTCCGAAGCAGTCTTCTTCTGAAATGGTTTCAAGGGGACTCTCTTGTTTCTATGAGTGTTGATAGCTTTAACTTCCAAAGCCATTTTCCATTTGGTAGAAGGACATTCTTCCGAAACCAACCTTTGCTTTGGAAAAAAGCTTTCCTTTTTTCATCACTTGAATCATTTTATATGATCCAAATGAGAAACCTTCTGCTTCTCTTTTAACATTGTTTGCATAATATGTGCTAGCAGGATTGTAGTAAAAATCTTTGGCCATGTGGTTTTGCAAACCACACATATTGCAGACAATGTTAGTCTTCTGGGAATTTGAAGATTGCATTTTCTTGTTCTTTTTTTCTTCATTTGCAATCTTTCCCTTTAACTTCCTATCCTTTCGTTTGACTTAGCCACTTTATACAAGTTTTTCTGGCTGCTTTAGCTCGGCTTCTTCTGGCTATGGTGGTGAGGGGTTGATCATCACCGGTAGGAGTGGGTAAAATTAGCTGGTTCTTCCCTATGATGGTCTCCAAACTAGCATCATTCTTTGACTAATGGGAAGGTGGGTCAGTAGATAGAACCTTTTGCTCTTCAGTACTACACCATGGTTGTCTAATAGACTCATAAGAATATGGTGAAGCAATTTCATTTGTTCCCTACCCACCTTTTTTATAACAAAGCTTTGAGTGAGAGGATGATGCAAAAATGGCTTTGAAGTTTTGCTCTGAGATAGCATGCTTCCTTGCTTGAGCCTTAGCTGTGACAAGCTAGGCTTGAGCCTTAGACAATTTTGAAATTAAATCCTTGGTTTTAGTCTTGTAGTTAGTATGTTCATGTTTTAACAAGGACACAGTTTTCTCTAACTCATCAATTTTCCTTTGATAGTCAGATTCAGCCCTTTTAAAATCATATTTAAGATATTTAAAGACTCAATATCGGATTTAATTTCCATATTGTAGTCCTGATATAACTTAGCCTTAGCAATACAGTTCATATACCTTGTTGTCTTCTATTCCAGCCATGAGTACTTAAGTAGGAGTCACATCATGTACCATAAAGCTCTTGTCAACTTCTTGAGCTACGGATGTTCTTTCAGTTGACTTTCCAATGGCTTTTGGTGTAGAGCGATGTAAGGAGGTGTGTGAGGTTCCCGAATTTGACTTGGGAGCCTTAAATTCCCTATCAAAGTGACCAAGTTGGTTACGGTTGTAAGATTTGGCCTTTGTTTTATCAAACCCAAACATGTTGCTAGTTGGGTTTTGAGGGAACTGCCTTCTAGTTCTTTTGAAGAACTTCTTTACTCGGTAAGTTAGCAAAGCCATTTGTTGGACAATGTCCACATACTCCACATCATCTGGGCTAAAGCACTATAGATCATCAAAGCAATATTGATAATCACTAGAGTACCCACCTCTTTAGACAAAGGCACAAGTATCCTAAAAAGAATCTTATTGAGCCTGTTAAGACCTTGGAGTCTCATGGAATGTGATGTAAGGTCCTATGGAGCAGGATGGCTACTGAGAGTATGTCAGGTACTACTGAAGTTGGGTGGGTCCTTAGCCTTCAACAACCAGTAAAGCATTGCTAGCAGGAATTCTTGAAGGTCTGCTCATCTGATGGACTTTCTTGTTATCCATCTCTACACGATACCCATCAAGGATGCCATATAGTTCAGTCATAGTGAGGGAGTTCATGTTTTTTGTCCTCTTCCTAGAGATGTAGTAGAACGTCCACTCATTTTGGAGTGCACTCATGAATTTTCAAGTGAGATCTCTCAATTTAAGGGCAATTCCAACAGACTAAAGGGATGAGATAAGGTCCATGTATCTGAAGTATTACTGGCTGAGGGTCTCTTTAGCAATGTAGGTGAAGTTCTCAAACTGCTGCCTTAGTGAATCTTTCTTTGAGTCATTGGAGCTAAAGTACATTTGAGATAATGAATCAAATAGTTCTTTAGCTATTTGAAATGCTTAAACCCCACCATAATGTAGTTTGGTATAGCATTCATAAGAATAGTCATGACATTATTGTCAATGTCCATCTTCTTCTAGTCTTTATTAGAGTAGTCTTTAACGGCTTTCTGTCATGGCTCCATTTCCACATTGGGCAGCAACCTTTGGTTTGTAGGGACCATTGATAATAAATTGTCACATTTTTCCATCATGATACCTGATGAAGCCTTCTATGTGTCTACTCAATGATCTAATGTTTTTTGGGGCGATAATGGACGCTTTAGTCATTGCCCCCATCTCAACTTCTGACTTTTGGTTTAGGGCCATTTTTAGAGTGTGGTGAAAGGAGGAATGAAAAATTGGTTGATTTGGATGGTAAGATCTCACAATGAATAGCCTAAGAAACTCTAATACCAATTCTAGGATCGGTTTTGTGTCACTTAACACTTCATTTTTCTCTCAAACTCACTTAATCGCACACACTAGTTTAGATGAAGCCGAATAAGATTTAATGATAATATACTAAGAAACAATGAAGACAAGGAGATAATTTTCAAGGTACTTGCACATATTACTTCTTAACTCAAAGTATTACAAGACTCTTACAAGCATATTACATGAGTTACAATAAGAAACTATAAATACTATCACCTATAGCCGGATATACTTTGATACTAGCTGGAATACAATAACTAAAATAAATACTACAAAGCTATAGTTAAGGTATCTTGGATAATGTCTTATCTAAGATTTCGTGGTCATGACATGTCCATGACTTACCTTTTGTCACCAACTTAAGTAGGCAATTGTACTAATAGAAAAAGGTGAACAGTGGAATAAAGTATGGTCAAATACATGGGTTTTGATAAAACACCATGCAGTATATAAAAGGACTGCAGCGGAGTGTTAGGGAGACCATACTTATGTCCGTTGGTTCATAGTAGATGCTTTCAAATGTTAACTACCTAGTTCTTATACTTTAGAATTAGCTACTCCTTCTGAGGCTCCATTTGGTCTTCATACTTTAGAAGTTGTAGTCTTCATTTCTTCTAAGTGTTGAAGCTTCGGAAGAGCAGAGACTTTGTACTCAGAAGTTGGAGTTTTCCTTCAGAAGTTGATCTTGCACTTCTCTTCGGAAGAACTCTATTTGTCTTCGGAAGTTCCACTCTTAGCTTCGGAATTCCTTTATTTGTTGGACCACAATAGTCTAAGTGTTTGGTTTTGATTGCACCAGCTTTTCTAGATCTAACATTGTGTCCCTTCTCAATTGAAACTGAACCAACCACTGAAACCTACACCCCTGAACCTACACCATCAACCATACCCTCATCCTCACCTATTCCTTCACAACTACCACCTCCACTACCCATCTTAAAACCCAAAACACTCCCCATATCTCAGCACACTTCTACCTAAGAATCAAGCACCTATTCGTCACCCAAACCACCATCTAAATCAAGTAAACCTCTGACCTTGGAGGAATTCAAAGGAATCAAGAAAAAATTCATTAATTGTACTACTTTTAGTGAAATCTCATGTGAGGAAGAGTCCATAATATTACCATTCGCTAATGGCTCTTCCATTTCCATTACAAGAGAAGCTTTTCTTGATTTGCCCAGGGAACCCTGGACCAGACACTTCAACTCTTGGCAACTAACTCTGATTCACTCAATAAAGAAGTGAAGAAGATGAGAAGAAGACTGGTGAGTCTCTTGGACACCAGGAAGGGGAACAAGCTGCCATCTCAACCTTTTATTCCTAGGAAGAAGATTGTCCAATGGAGGTTTACAGACTCTTCTCATAACTTTGTTGTGGAAAGAGAGAATGTCATGGTCAATAATCTTAACACTCCATCTCTGCTACACTTAAGCAGATTTAACATTACTATGTTAACATAAAATCCATTCTCTAACCTCTCCAACTCTCAAACAACTGCTCACATTCGGAATAATCTGAGCAGCTTGCTGAACTAACGGTAAAATCATGGATTTAAGAAGAGTTGAAACAAAGAGAGTAGGTAGAAAAGGAGGGGTCAATCAACAGAAAGACTATCCTACAAATGGTTGAAGGCCCTAACTTGGAACCCATAGTTAGATGAGAGTATTACTATAACTCCCGTCAATTAACTCTCTTTCGAGGGCAACAACAAAGGGTACATGTTATCCAGAATAACAAAATGGATTTGTTATCTACAAGGGATTTGTACCAACTTCTCAGCACCTCCTTTGGAAAAGAATAAGGAGATAGACAAATTTTTGCTTTCCCTAGTGCTCAAAGTTTTGAGAAGTAGAAGATAGTGCTCAAAGTTTGTTACACAGATAAGGCTGGTGCAACCAAATCAACACTTGGAATAATTCTTCGTACAACTGATAAAGGCTTTCGAAGGCAAAGCTACACTTCTGAACAATTAAGTAGAAGAACTTTCAAAGAAGGAACTCTATCTTCTGAAGACAAAGGGAAGCCATCTTTAGAAGACAAACACCTAGAAGACTTTAAGGCAAAAGACTTCCGAACTATACAAACTTGAAGATTAGTATAAGAGGTATACTCTTCCAAAGTATAAGTGGTTTTCGAAGAACTTGTTCTTGCGAAGACAGTTAATCTTCGGAAGAACCTATTATTAACTACTAGATATTAGTATGATCCTTCTGTCAAGTCGCTACAACCTCTGATATACTACAAGGCGCTTTCCCATGCCCATGTAGTTAACCATACTTTATTCAGTGTTCATTGTTTATTAGTTAGTCCAGTTATTAAATTTAATTGGTGACGAAAAGATAAGTCATGGACCTGTCATGACTACCAGCTAGTAATCTAAGTATGACCGACTGTAGATACCTTACTGCTAGCAAGTGGTATTTACTTAGTAGTAATTTCCCACCGGTAATCTAAGTATAATCGGCTGTAGATAGTAGTATATATAGTTCTCATTGCAAACTCAATTGAAAGCTTGTAAGAGTCTTGTAAAAACACTGAATTAAGAAGTAATATATATAAGTATGTTGAAAACCATCTCTTATGTTTTGTTTTCTTAGTATATTGTTATCACCTTTAAAGGATTATGCTTCATTGTTCGAGTGTGATTTTGTGAGTTCAAGAGAGAACACTTATGTTGAGTGACCAAAACCGATCCTGCAAATTAATATGTATCTAATGTAGGGTAAAATGGTTAATTTCACGTGGAGCAAGCTCCATAATGTCTGTGGTTATCTTGACCATGATCTACCCGAGGCAAAAGGTCTTAGAGACATTATCATATTCATCTGAACTACTAGATTGCTCATGCCATTACTATCAAACCTGTCATCTATAAGAACTTCATAGTGTGAAGACTCTATCTATAAGAATTTCTGAAGATCATACCTTAACCATCACTGAACAGGCTATTAGACAATGTCTATAGTTTGGTGATGATGCAAACTCTATTAAAGTTTAAAGATGATGTCATTACGACCTTCTTTGAACATTAGGAATAAAGAAGGATATGAGGGGAAGCAATTTGTGAAAGGATTGGAGGATTTACAATGGAGATTTCTTAGTCACATCTTCAAACATTGTTTATCAAAGAGGAAAACACGATTGAATGATATGCCCACCACTACATCATCTGATATATGTGTTTTATGCACAAACAGACCATCTAAAATGTTTGCTTATGTGTTTAGTGGTCTGGTCTCTAACATTAAAGAAGGAAGAAGGCATATGTTTCTCATGTTTCCAAGGTTCATAAAATGCTTAATCAATGAGGCATTTCTAGAGATTGTGCCTGATGGACCAGTGATGGACATTCCTCACTACAATGCTAAGTCCTACAAGTACATGAAGAAAAGAGATCCAAGGAAGTTTTATAGTGGGACTTTCTTTCCTTTGTTTCCATGGATGTCGCAATAGATCAATCAAGAAGAAGAAGCACCTATTGATGAGCAGGTTCAAGAAAAAGAATAACAAGTTGCCCCTAATCAACAGAATATTGATTAGCAAGTTAATATTGCTGAGGAAGGACAAAGGCTAGTGTCACCATATGTAGATGTAGGTGGTCATCTTCACACAGGGCCTTTTGTTAAAGAAGCTAACATTACATCATCATTCATGCCATCACCCATTCAATCACCACATTTATCACCAATTCATCATCATCATATTTCTCCTATTCCTTCACTACCTGTTGCTATAGAAGCTATTGAGTCTAGTGAATTTATCAGCACTTTAAAGGATTCCAAAACATCTTTGGATAAGGACTACACCATGAGTGTGCCTGTAAGACAAGCTACTTCTAATGCAGGTCTTTTAAGAGTTATGCTAAATCAAAGGTAAACTAGCCTAGTGAGAAAGATGAAATGAATTCAGAGGTGTTACAGAAAATGACTCAGATGGAAAAACTTCTTGGTAGAAGGTCTGATATCATTAAAGTTAGACTTTTGGAGTTGGATGAGAAAGAAAAGGAAATAAAGGAAGTTAAAGAGAAGTATGAAGTAGAGAAAAAAAGAGAAAGATAATGAAATTAAAGAACACAAGACTGCTCTTCAACATGCAAAAGATGAGATTAGTGGGCATGTAGATACTATCACTATGCAAACTATTGCCATTGAAGAACAAGAAAGCCTACTTGAAGCACAAACATACATCATGTGATATCTGGTAAATTTTCGTTATCCAACTCCGTTAGTTCCGTTAAGATTTGCATACACGTGTCGTGAGCACACACTAGTTGTCGTTTAACGTTGGTGACGTAATAATAATTAATAAAGTTAAATGGGTGATAATCTAATTGTTAATGTGATTATGGTGTTACGTTTATGTGTTTATATGTTTTAAATATGAATTATGAAAGTTTATCACGTAACGTGGAAACGTGTTTATTTATTCGTATGTCTTGTGTTTTTATAGAGATAAAATATATAATGAATATTATTATTTTATATCTTTATATTTTCAAGTTAAAAACTTAACACAAAGAGTTTAAAGTCTAACTTTTCATAAAATGCAAAACACAAGGGTTTAAAGTGTAAATATGTAAATTAATTAATTAAAA
>BJCM01111151.1:0-13451 GCA_018326385.1 Flaveria bidentis | reverse complement strand
TATATATATATGAAAATATATAACATCTTTCCACTCTAATAAAAATATATCCAGGACGTAAACACGCCAACTCCATATTTTTCATCACTATTTTTTTCCTGTTTCTTTCTTCTATTTATTAATCACATTAGTTACTAATAATATTATTTAATTTTTTTATTAAATTAAAGTAAGAGATCTTTTAAATAATGTTATTTCTAAGGAAATAATTTTTCATAAAACTAGAAAACTCTTTTAAAAATATAAAATATTTTATAATTGGTGTTTTTAAAAAGTAAAATTTTTATAAACAAAAAGTAATTATAATTGAGAGTTGTAAGAAGAAAATTTATAAGTATGACAAATATTTAAAACATTTGTTTTAAAATAAAGTTTTATTTTATTTATTATAAGAAAGATTTCAATAATTTTATGATTTTAAAATATAAATTTTAATTAATAAATTTTTATTCTATTAATATTTTTTAGTTTAAAATATAAAAGCATATCAACATGTAGTTTTAACTTTATTGAATTGAAAAGGAATTTTGGTTTAGAGGAAAATAAATAATGTCAATATTACTATACAAATATAACGAACGGCCGAACGGGTGCCTTGTACTTGTGTTTATTAGTGGAAGACATCTGTCCTCTAATTCAAATTTCATTAAATATCTGTTCTGGTGAACATAATTTCTTAGATGGAACGAAGGTTGATGGTTGCCCAACAACATACAAAATTAATAAATTAATCTAATATCAACCAACCATATCATTCAATAAAAATGCATTACAATAAATGCAAAACACAAATACTTCCAAAATAACTAATCATTTTTAAAATGTTAAAATATTGATTATGTTGTTTAATTTTAAATATTATCGTCTTGTTTCTATGTATTTTTTTCTAATTGTGTAGATTAAACAAGCATAATAATCATATAATGCAATAAGAAAAGATTTGTTACAAGTAGAACTTTGATTATTACAAACACCAACACACGGTGGAACCAGAGCTTCTTAGTTATTAGCATGGTTTTGAAAACCGGACCGGACCGGGAACCGGACTTTGATCCGATTCGGTTCGGTGGTTAAAACTGTTTTAGTGGTGAACCGGTGGTCGGACCGGTTGAACCGGTTTTTTATATATATATTTTTTATTTTTTTTGTATTTTTACATATATTTATAAAGAATACTTATAATTTTATCCGGTTCTTATATACGGTCCGATCGGTTGAACCGGTCCGACCATCGGACCAGTAAGACGTCCGGTTCACTATTCGGTCCGGTTTTAAAAACATTGTTATTAATCACTATAAGATTCTTTTCTCATACCGACCACAACTAACATGTCCAAATCATGTTATCTTAAAAAAACTTAAATTTTACAAACAACCAATAAATTCTGGTATCCGAAATATCTGGTAACCCTCTTAAGCCTCCTCTAGTTTGGCCCCTAATTATGGTTGAGGATGATCTCTAAATAAAACTTTTTATTTTATGAGAATATCTGAAGAAACATGTTGACAATTAAGTTAGTCATATTTGATATTATGCGTATTCATACGAAAGTTATCCATACTCGAAGAAACATGTTGACAATTAAGTCAATCATCCGATGGTTATTATATATTCGTATAATTGTATTTCATCCAAACACTTAAAGTAGCTTTTGGCCTAACCTATATTCTAGGGATGTCAATAACATGTGTGACTAACTTTGAGCACATCCTTGCTTGTTCGGTTCACATCACTTGTTACCTTCTCTTGGTCAAATTGGCCATTTGCTCCCATAAAGGTTTTATAAAATGCTATCAAACTAGTATTAAGTCATCCGTATTTCGACGGGAACGTAAAACCATAAATAGTATCAATGTCATACTACAGTTAACGACCAACAACACTAAAAAACTCTTATTAAAAAAAATAAAACAAACTGAAAGTAAACGTAAAAACATTAAACTACGCACGTGAAATGCAAAATATTATAAAAAAAACTAACTAAATCGATCTAGCTGTTAGTACTAATTTTATTTAATGTAACATGACAATGTTAATAAATTTACATATATTTTTTTAGGAGCATGACATTTATTTTCAGAATAATCGAAAACAACTTGAATAATTATATACATGGCACTAAATAGCTGAGAAGGTATGAGCTTCTGGTTAAATGTATTTTACTAAATTATATATATGGTCCCTCTAGATTTTGAATTTGTTTCTAGTTATTATCAAAATTATACTTTTAGGAGTGTTTGTTTTTTGAAAAAACTTCTTTCCCACTTCTTCATCTGCGCGCTCGCAGACGCGAGAAGAGGTTTTTACTTGCAGACTGTTTGTTTTCGTCTGCACGAAGAAGACGTGAAACAAAGTCTTCACAACCTCTTCTAAACTCTTGTAAATTCTTCATTTGAGCCCTAACACTTCTCTTCCTCACATGCCCACCTCCCCCACTCCCCCTTCACAACCGTCGCCACCTCACCACCGTCGCCACCTCGCCATCGTCGCCACCTCGCCATCGTCGCCACCTCGCCACCATCGCCACCTCGCCACCGTCGCCACCTCCGCAACTACACTCACTGGTGCTCATTCATCGGATGTAAATCGAACATCTGGATCTCCGATTCACGACGTCAGATCTCCGACGCTGACCACCGTCGGGAGCTTCTGTATGTGGCGTTGTATCTCCTGATTTGGGGTGAGTCTGCTAATCTACGATTTATGCCTGAGTGTATTTGTTATATATTTCATGACTATGGAGTTGAACAGAATTCTAGAGGATTATATTGATGAGAACACTAGTAGGCCTGAAGGGGTATGGGAAGCACGACCAATTGTTTAATCAAAGTCAAAATAACAATATTATAAAATAATTCTTTTTAAAGTTTAAAATATAGTTTTAATTTAATTACAAAACATTTCAGCATTCTGCAGATGTTAAAAAAATAAACATTTTATTTTTACAGACTGCAGACGTTTGGTCCATCTCTTCTACTGTAAATGTCTATAGATATGATCCGCAAACTACAGACATTTTCCTAGAAAAAAAACAAATAGCACCTTAAAGTAGTTTTAGCCTCAATTTTTTGGTACTTCACAAGTGGTAACCCGTACATTGGGGATGGTACTAAATTACATAAATGATCCCTTTAGATTTTGAATTTTGTTTTTAGTTAGCAAAATTATACTTTTAGCCTCAATTGTTTGGTACTTCATAAGTGGTATCCCTGACAATGAGGCAATGGGGAATTGGGGATGGTACTAAATTATATAAATGGTCCCTCTAGATTTTGGATTTTGTTTCTAGTTATCAAAATTATACTTTTAGCCTAAATTATTCAGTACTTCATAAGTGGATTCCGATACAATGGGGATGGTCGTGGAGATATGAGAATATGTGATAAGGATGTAAATGATGATGAGACTTGTGGGAATCTTTATATATATTAAGGTGGATTTTCTAGTGATAAAAAAGTTTGCCTTTTACAGTATCTATATATAATTATTCGTTACATTCATCCATGGTTAAAGCAACCACCATCCACCTTTGTAAACACATGAAACATGAAAATATACACCTCAAATCTTTAGACTCATCATGCATCTACATCATATGATTATCTTCCACAATCATAATCACTGTCGCATGGTGATAAGTCCTCCTTATTTTCTTCTAAACCATCGTTGACCACATTTCAACCCCCATCTCATTCCACCTTTTGTAAGTCACTTTGCAATATCAAATCTTGACGATACTAGTTCAATCAAACCATTAGAACTTAAAGCATTAGTCCCATGTCTAGGTTTATATCTATACATCATCACTATCGATCTAGAATCTTTATCATTGTCTTCTTCGTTGAGGGAACTATTACATAAGAGATGAATGGTGACATCATGGACTTGGAATAAAAGATAATGAAGATGAAGATGTTAATTAGAACACACGGGTTAAACACACTATATAGAATCCATGACCACATTTGAGCAACAAAAGATATCATCTTCTTTGTTATACCTTGTTTAGCACATAATACAACAAGTATCTCCATTTCGTTAATATATATCTTAATCAAGTTATTATTTGACAGTAAAAAATTACATAATTTAATCATATCTCTTTAACTGATTATATCAATCTAACAATTGTTTTTAACAGAATAATGTTAAACATATTCCTTACGAGGTAGTAAATAATTGAGAGTATATCTTTACTTTCTAATAGAGAAATATATTAATTCTTAACATGTATAAATAAATCATCTGTGAACCTGATTCAAACCTAAGTATGTATAAGACATCTCATCTTCTTATTTGTCAATCAAAATCTTAACCCTTGTGGGACGTTTCATCACGTCATGTTCATCATTATGTTAGTCGGCTAGCGGGAATCTAGAAAGCGGTTCGACTCAGACATGCCGGTCACCATCGTCGTACTTACTGCATTTGTCGTTTCTTGCGTATATAGTTCGGTATGAGAAATTTGTACACGTATAAACATTTAGATTATCCTACCAACCATATACAAAGTCGAACCACTAGCGGAGTGGCCAAGGACACCAACCACACTTATACCACTTTAGTAACCGAACATTCAAATGTTAAAATTAAGTCTTCCAGAAACTACCGGCCCAGTACAATCCGTTAATTGCGTTAACATTACACAAATTCCATATCTTCTAGTTGTTATAGAAAGATTGAGTGATGTATTTCTAACCATTGTTGAATATTTTTAACATAAAAATAACTGCTTACTCCTTCAAATTCAATGTTTCCACTACCCATCAATTTCACTCCACTTTCCAACTAAAACCAACTTCTCATTTTTTATACTTTTTTAAACTAAAAGACGCATACAAATTACCAACAAACTAACCGACCAACCAGAAATTCCGGTCCAAAACCAAATCAACAACCAACCGCACCACTTAGTTTTATATTAAACTTAATTCAAACAAAGTCCAATTAGATGTAACACTTCTAATATCTTTAACTACCATAATAACTCTTAACAAAAAAAACTAATCTGTTGTTTATAGTTTCATTAAACATTAAGCAAAGATACTAATTAATTTGTACAATTTTATTCTGTTCGTTTTTCTTTTAAATTAATATTAATAAAATCAAAACAACGAGATATCAAACAAAGATGCTTCTTCTTCATCCGCCGTACCTCCACGGTTTCCGGCGATAATATTAACTAACCCTAATCGATCTTATTTATTCCGGTGGCCGTCGCCACCGCTCCTCCGCCCCTAAAACCACCGCACATTCCGCCGTCCCCCGTCATGTACTTCCTCACCTCCTTCCTTATCATCTCCTGCATCACCGACAAAAACTCCTCACTGAACGACGTCGTATTCGGCTTCGACACCTGCAGCTGCTGCATCGCCGACGATATCACCGTCGCCGGAATTGAAGAGATTAAATCTGCTTCTTTGATAATAATATTATTTTGTTGATCTGAATTTGGGGGAACTTGCTGCAGTGGCATCGCTGATATCGGAACAACAGGGGAGGCCGGCGCCTGAGTCATTTCTGACGCATGCGTCGGCTCGACCCTTGAGTCGACACCAGGGAGCGATAGGCTCAAAGAAGTCGGAGGATCTTCTGTTACAGAAGATCCTCCAACTTCACTCAGCCCGAAAAAAGGCCGAGCCAGCGGTCGGTACAGTGCCGGCACGCTGGAATCGCTGGTGTCAGAACCCGAGGGGCTCCCCGGGTTCAACAAAACACCAGCGATCCCAGGCTCGCCGGCACTAACCGACCGTTTCAGCAACGGTTGCTGGATCGCAAACTCGTTAAACTCCTCATTCGTCATGGACGAGCATTTACGTTTCAAAGTCGAGTTCCAGTGGTTTTTAATCGAGTTGTCGGTCCGACCCGACAACAAACGGGCGATGGTCGCCCATTTGTTCCCGAATCGGGCGTGAGCCCGGAGGATCATCTCGTCTTCCTCCTGGGTAAACGCCCGATGCTCCACCATCGGGGACAGCTGGTTGCACCAGCGCAACCGGCAAGACTTACCGGATCTACCCGGTATCGACTTGCTGATCACCGACCAATTCCTCGGGCCATGCTGTTCAACAAGACGTTGAAGCATTTCATCTTCATCGGGGCTCCATGGACCCTTGATCCGATCCATATCTTCCTTCAAATTATCACCTTAAAGAAGTCAAATCTCTTGGTTTTCAGTTACAATTCATGAAATAAATGTGATCTGCAACATGTTCTAGAGAGAGAAAGTGGGGGTTTTAGAGAGGGGGTGAGACGTTAATGGTGATTTTATACGACAGTGTGGAGTATATATCGGGTGAGGGTGAGCGGTTGGGCCGGTGAGAAAGAGGGTGCGGGTGATGGGGGTGGGGTGACGGGCTGTGAGGTTAGCAAGCGGTTGGATTTGTATAATTTGGAATACAGCTGGCTAACGGACACGCGTCACATCATGGCCACTGCACTGATACTTACTCTCATCTTCGTAATCTTTTGTTTCTGCTGGCTTTTGGGCCACTCGCGGGATGGTGCGTGTGCTACACGTGTTTTGTCGTGTTGTGCGAGTTGAAGAGGGAATTGGTGATACGGAACTACGGATACGAGATATTTATGCTTTTTAGTTACATTTTGAATAAAGTATTGTTATAAAAGAGTTTTAAGTACAATTTAAAGTTTCATCTTCTAGTTTATTTGTTAAAAATATAAATTTTTCTTTCTTTAAATGTTAAAAAACTATCATCTATTTATTTGGTATAAACTTATAATATTGTTTTATATAAAAATAATTTATGTTACTAATGTTTTTAATAGAAACAATTCAGATAAATTAAAGTATTACATAAGTTAAATTAGTGTATAAAAGTTGAAGTAACTAAAAAAATATTTTTTTTTGCATGCCAATAAGGTTAAAGAAGAGTTAAATAGAACTCAAATATATTTCTTTTTGCATCTATACAATTTAGCTAAAAACACACATATATTCTTGAAGTTTGTTCGTCTCATTCTTCATATCATGTTTTTGTTCAATTAAATGATGATTATTTATATTTTTATTATCTTTTTTATTTTTTTTCCATGCTCAACCACTCATAAAAAACTGTAGCTAATAGATATATGAAATGAATAATAAGTTTGTAAATATATAGAGTGAAAAGTAACTCCTTAAAGTCCAAAACTTATTCATATTTTAAGAAATGAAATGGAGTGATAATTTAAATGTTTTTTTTAAAACTTATGTTACATTATAAAAACATGACATGAATAAGGATTAAGTTGTGAATGCTTCTAGGGGAGATGTAATGGGTGTGGTATTAAAGAAGCTGCTAGTAAGGGTTGCCATTTGTACTTTGGAGGGGTCCAAAGGTTATATAGCCGTTCAAAATAAATATAAATAATATTTAATTAAACTATTATATTTTTTTCTCGCATCTAACTCTATTCTATTTTTTACATGTGTATAATGGATTTTAAATTAGTGCATATGGGAAATTAACACATCTTTAATATATTTTTTTGAAAGTGAATCCTTGAACATTTTGAATAACAAGCAGGTAGTTCCGAGCATACCATAATGGTTTGCAAAAACAACAGGCCTTTTAATCGTATTTGGCATGTCGTCGCTCTAACATTCTGCAACGGCATTTGTTCAAGAACAGTTTCATGCACAAGTCACGCATTTGTGTGAAAGATACAATCACACAAATTATAGGTTTTGTGTGGCTCTTTTGTTTGGAACCTTAAATTTCGCACGAAAAGTGATGGTTCGTGAAGAAGAGTCATCCAAAAATTACTTGTGTCTGAAATATAAAATAAAATTATGCGAACGTAGCATATCTCGTACGAAAGCTAGTCAATATAACATGTACAATTGGTAGTTCATGATGTCGAGCAAAAACAACATGTCTTCATGTTTGATCCACATCCAACACCCCCCATCACCACATGTCTGTGGATTTTTATATCTATATTAAATCTCAAGACACAATCGCTCTTCGTACTTAATCTGTTATAAATTATTAGACTAGTTACGTGATTTTATTAGTTTATCTCTTTATATAGAGACATTATTTGTAACCCTAATTAGACACAATATTTATCAATACAATACAATATTGCTGTTCTAGTTTTGCTTGAAGTTCTCAATGGTAACGTTTTTCGTAGCTTGGTTCATCCTTTCTCCAAAAAGATGCTCAAAAACAGAAGAGGTAGACCCCACTAATTGCTTTATTCAAATATAATTTTAGATAGACGTTATGCACGATTGTAAGGATAAATAACTATAGAAAATTTGTTTTGATATTTAAAACTGACGTGAAAATATTCAAGGACAAAGTCCTGTTCTTATCATCACAATTGCTCTCATCATTGGTACTCGTATGCAATAAAAACGGAAATAATTTAATTATCGTAAATAACGGAAATTAATTTAATTATCATAATTATCCTTCTTCAGTGTCATTATCGATTAGTACTATAATACCGCTATCAGTTCGTAATATTGAGTATATTTGTGTGTTATAAAGTCAAAAGATTTCAAAATATTTTTATTGTGTGTGAACCTATTAAATCAAAGTTAAAGTCAAGCAACGACTGTTTCGATCATAGAACATTAATTTGGTCATTTGTAACTTTAATGGTAAAGTAAGTTGTGTTTTTGTTTGGGTGTAAATGAGTCGAACTTGAATGCTTGATAAAAACCAAAAACTTGATTTGTTTTCACTTTTAAGTAAAGACTGAGTTGGTTTATTGTTCTCTTTTCAAACTCATATTCAACTCATTTATTATTTATCAATTCTAATTATTTAATACGATTAACTTTTTAAAGTAAAGTTCGTGTTCTGTCAAAATTAAATTTCCTCCAAAAGTTTCAATTTCAGGTCTTAAAACCCTGTGGTTTCAGTTTTTCTCATTTAATTTTAACTCATTCACAGACCCTAATCGAAGCCCTACTTGATTTTTCGGGTGCCCTAGGAAAAAAAGTGAAATTAAATCTACTTATGGAAAAATATTACTTTAATTAAACCATACAAAGCAAAAATAAAATGTACTCTAACATTTATATATTTAGTTACTTCTCATAATTATATACGTTGTAATATATGTTAGCTAATATGTATTTATTATATCTAATAAGATACATTTATATAACTCGCTTGTTTAGACTCGTGGGGACATGTTCAAGCTTGAGCTCGAGATGGTTTAAGAGAGTTTTAATATAAGCTTATGAGCTTATTTAAACTTGGTTCAGTTCAAGATTTTAATAAACCGGTCTCAATAACTTACTAACATCTCGATCTAGTCGTTTACGTACTACTTTTTTATATTCTAAACCCTTATAGAAAATTGAACGATGTTTACAATTGTTTATATTGAAATTACTGAACACAACACATGAAAACTATATTGGTTTTTCAAACCAAAAATTGTGACAACTCACAACATTGATTGCTTCATATAGTTTGCTTTTGATTTAAATTATTATTGATTCCTGTTCTTTTTAATAAAAGAAAAAAACATCTTCCACAAGCAACAAGATGATCTTGAATACCTGATTTTCACTCAAGATATGGTTCGAAGTTATGTCTTTTCAACATGAAATGAGAAACACCATATAAAATGTTGCTAGAATATATAGTTCATCGGATGTCTATAACTAAAGTAGAATAAGAGAACCATGACCTATTTCGAATGAAAACTTGACCTATAACACTCCTCTCAATCAAACCATGCAATCAAATATGTTTCGTTAAACTCTTAAATTTTGACAACACGCGTTGATTTGGCTAGAACCTACTTGAGTCGAGCTGCTTCATGAGTGGATGATGTTAGAGGAATCCCTGAAGATTCGCCCATCCCCCAATCATCAAGTTCTAGATCTTATGTTCTATAGGTAAAATTAAACTTGAGCAACATATGGTTTGCTAATCCTTTCTTAAATTTTACCATGTGGACCCTAGTGGGCAATATGTGATTAGGTTTTTGATAGATCATTGTATGTCTCACGTTCTGTAGCTTAATGTTTTTCTTTATAAAACAACGAGTTAACATTAAAATTCCAATATAACCAAACAATCTATGAAGTAGATATTTATCACGTATCTAAACTCTAAAGTAGAGGATATGAAAGCAAGAGAGCTAAAATTAGGAAATGGATTTGTGTACATGTCAAAAGACACCCACCTTAATCAGCAGATGAAACACAAATGACATCATTTTTCTTGCAATTACTACACCTGGAAAGATCAGCCTTAATCACTAATACATTTGATTATTAACCTTGATATGACACTATGAATAATATACTATTATTGTTTATTAATTAACCATAAAAGTTTTATAGTACAAATTTTGGCTGCATATTTTTCAATTTTTTTTTAATAATGAGTACCATAGTTTTTATTGTCTATAAATTGATTACAAGAGTTTTGTACTTTAAAGTTTAGCTACAAAGTTATTTTTTTTATTTTAAATAATTACCATACAACCTCCTGAATTTTAATTAATATTACAACATACAGTTATCTACTTATTATTTTTAAAATTTTGATCAAAAAAATTTCTATTTAATTTGAAGTCTAGCCGCAAAACTTTTTCCCACAAACTTTAATTAAGCTTACAATGTGGATGTTTTAAGTAGTCTTATCATATGTTTATATAAATAATCAAATCTCGAACGTACAATCCATCATAATTACTAGGTTTTTTATATAAAGCAACTATTTCTTCTTCTTATTTTATAAAATTCACGTTTTTGACCAGGATATCATAGCTATCCCAGTTGGGCATAGACTACGCTAGGTTAATTTCCCAAGCAATGTTTCTTTGTATTTTTTAAGGATTTGTTGGGTTTTTTGTTCTTAACAACTCACTAAATATGTATTATTGTTTTGTTGTGTATCTTTTCTGGTCCAGGTTCAATAATCAAGCTAGACGATATGATCGGGTTTTCAGGAAGACTTTACAAGCCAATGATGAATAAAATAACAACCTTATGATGAATGAAATATGTTTATGTGATGTTATGTATTCATCTCCAAAAATGAAATGCAACCATTTCACCGAAGGCTATTAAGGTATGTGATTAAAAAAAATATATACTAATATTTGTGCTTGAATTTGAGTGTATTAATTCTAGTTTATTTTGTAACAAAATACTTTATTATTAAATTCAAATTTTAATTTAATAAGTTCCACAAAACAAACACACGGAGTCACAAACTTGAAAAATACTAATTTCGTTTGTAGTTTAGGAATCAAACACAGATTGATGTTATTTTATTATATGTTATCATGCATTCATGCATTTGGAGGATAGGCCATAGGGTAACAAAAATAAAAGATATTGTTAGGATGACGTAAGAATAGAAGTTAAAAATAGAAAGAATAAAGAGTGGGTGGTATACAGGCTGGCTAGAAACACTAAAGTAGTTGAATTGATTCGTTCTCCGATTCAGCGACCAGATTTGTCTTTATTCACCCTACCTTCCAAATTCTAAAGAATTACAACTATGCACTTTACATTTATCACATTTTACACAATTTTTACAACACTTTTACATAGATTTTTTTTATTTTTATAGGAGTTAAACAAAAACTTCTTAGATCATTCATAGTGGAATTCATAAAAATATTTGAGTGTGTTGGTTATATTATATAAATAGTTTTGAGTGGTTGTAAATGAATGAGAGAAAAAATATTATTATTGATTGATATATTTAAAGAATTACTGTTGAATTCTTATAAAACTTTTAATATTTTTTAAAGTGCTTGTGAGTGATGGGAGAAAATAATAATAATAATAAGTGTATAAAAGTATTTTTAGATTAAAAATAAGAGAAAATATATAGTGATTTTTACTGTAGTTCTATGAATAAAAATAAAAAATCCATTGTGAATACTCTTACTTCTTTTACTGTATTTTATGTATGACAATCGGGAAAAATTGAATTATTACTTGAATTCCTAAACTTATAATCTATATACATGTTATTCAACTCGGTAGTTATGCAAATTAGTTATAGTTTTTGCGTGTTCTAAAATTGGGAGGAATTATAAAGTAATATGATCATAAAACTAATTAATTCAAAACTAAATATAATAATCTTAAAATAAGTATTATTATGTTTTTAAAAAGGTAAAATATCATACAAGACGGTCACCGGTTTCCTAATAACATTCGTTGTATGGTTCAAAAACGTCACCATAGTAGGCTTTAGATCTTTTTCCTTGATTTATTGAAACTTCTAACGACCCTTTATATTCAACGTATCAGTATCAGCCACTTTACTAAGTAACCGAATAAGATTTTTTATTTCTATATCATGTGTTCGAATCATTGTTTATTATTGTTTTCAACTTTTTATTATCTTCATAATTTATTAGATTATATTGTGTTTGTCAAGTTTCTATTTTCACCGGTGATTGTTCCACTACACGCTTAAGTTCATTGCATTATGCATAGGGACCTTTTACAAGTAATCTAATAGCAGCTAAGCTATATATCACGTTATTTTAATGCTGCAATGTTGCTAAACAAACTACAAAACTTATTTTTCTAAACAGAAGATATTCATATGTTCATCTTTAAACCTTATTAATTTCATATATACTTAGTCATACTAAATTTCATATATTCTTATTCTTTGATATAATAATTTTTTTGTATCGACATTTGCTTATCCGTTCACCATTTACATAATTAACAATGGCCTAAAAAACACTTTCTAACAAATACATATGCAACAGTTTTTAACCAACAATACATATTTTTCTTCAATAAAGACCCTACAAAAGAAAGAATATCTACTATTACCTAAAATTTCAATGCTCGTCTTTACAACATATATAATTTTGTAACTTTGAATTTATGTTTATGTTTGTAAATATTTTATAACTAGGTCTAATACTAATCAAACAATAGTTTCTATTTTATATGGGTCCTAATAAAGAGATATCCACCCATATAAATCGACACCCCATATACGCCGCATATGGGTTCATACGCGGCGTATTGGGTCGAATACATTGATAACGAAGAAAATTCAGGGGGGTGGTTGTCAGAAAGCTATACGCCTCATATAGCTCTATGCGACTGCAGGATCGTTGAAGGGTGTAAGTTACAACACAACGACACAAAGAGGAGATTAACTAAACTTAATCAAACAGTAAACTGGATTAACCAATTTGAAACACTAAGAACACAAGTAATGCAAGAGACAGAACACAAAGAACACAAGTGTATGGTTTCAAGAATGCAGTATATTGTTTTCTCTATGTTCTATTACAAGTGTTACAAAGCATAAATAAAAGATACAAGAACATGAGATACTTATACTACATCCTACAGCTGGCTATACTTTGAAAGCCAGCTGGATACAATTGACTAGACACAAACAAAATCAATTTTAGAGTCAAAAGGCAGATTGCCTTTTGACTTGTGACTATGACATGCCATAGCTCACATCCTTATCTATTA
>BJCM01111150.1:10664-23390 GCA_018326385.1 Flaveria bidentis | reverse complement strand
AAAGCCGATGTATTGCCGGCTCCTGATGACGTATGCTTGTTCATCATGGGAACCAAATACACTTAGCCAATCATATATACTTGTAATCAAGTTGAGGTTTGGTTGTAACTGTATGTGTTCTATAAGCTTGCTAACCCGTAACCATTGACATGAATTGCTACTTTGTAAATCTTTTTACATATATATATATATATATGTGTGTGTGTGTGTGTGTGTGTGTGTGTGTGTGTGTGTGTGTTTAAACCATAGGAACTCACTAACTTTATAGTTGACCTTTTATTTTTAATATCTTTCAGGTTTACTACTTGAAGATCTTCTTGTGCTCATATAGGACTTGGACCTAGATTAATTGAAAATCTTATGTTATTGGTTGTATCTTGATTGTTTTGTAATGACTTATTTATCTTGTAATGTTCAATGATAAATGATATTTAATATTATTACAACTTATTTAGTTCCATGTGCTATGAGCAATAGTCTCCCATTCGTCCGCCCCGATGATTCCGCCGTCGGTCTGGGTGTGACATTCAGTGAGTACCATGACTCTCTCTTCTTTTCCACTTCTCGAAGAGAGATGAGTGCTCCTGAGTCTCCTATGTCTAGCCCACATCAGTCACCCATCACTGAGGTGGATACTTCTGAACCTGTTCAGAATATCCATATGGAAGAGGCTCTCACTTCTGCAAGTGATTACATCATTCAAACCTCAACCATGGCAACTTAGCCCACTGACATCTTAACTGAGGCTGTCAGTGAGCAGAAGAAATCCAGCAGCCAAGAACCTGAAGCTGGTGGTGAGAGAGAGGACTTTGGTTCAGTTCTCTCATCCGCCCATGATTCTTCTGATGAAGATGAGAGGAATCTTAGGCTAAAGGTGCAAAAACTATTAAAAACATGCACCTACCTAGTTTCCAAGGTTAGTCATCTTGAATCTCAGGTGACTACCTTGCAAAACAGTGTCAATGATCAGCAACTTGAGATTTCTTATGTTAGGGAAAAACTAGTTGGGAGACCTTTAAGAAGAGCTCAACCAGGAACACAAGAACCTGTGAGTGTGATGACCTAACTCCTAGCTCACCTATGCAAGAGGGTGATGCTACCAAAAATGGGGAGAAAGTCATTACAGTTACAAAACCTGGGAGTTATTCAGGGAGTATGGACATTGAGGACTCACCATCCTCACTTGTAATTGTGTATACTCAGCAACTTACTAAAGTTCACATTGATGTGGACTCCATATACTCCTACATTCAGAGTCTTTTTGAGGAAGGTATATCAAGGGCAATATTATCTCTAACAACTTCAAATCACATTATTGGGTGGATGTATGATGAAAACAGAAGAGCCCTTATCATTTAAAGAGTTCAAGGGTAGCAAGAAGTCTTCAAATTTTAGACTTTGAACTTCTATGAAAGTTTTGATCTTGTTAGCATGCCACTTGTCAACCAAAGCCAATCTAGACAAGCTGACAAGCTGGCTCAAAGAATTCAAGACAGAATCACTGCAGAGTTCAGCTTCAGAAGGAGACTAAGGCAATCATGCAATATCATTGGCCAACTGGATGTTGAGGCAAACCCTAATATTAGCTTCATAGGGGAAACCTTGATTGAAGGCCCAGTGGTAGAACTTGAGAGCCCTGTCTCACCATTAACTGCTGCAGAGGTTCATTCCCTTGATAAGACACCTGTTGGTGAAGGTGCATCTCAACCTCTCTCTGGCCAGAGCTTGGAAGCTACACCAAGCAATGAAGGCCAAAGCTCTCTCCACCCTGAGTCACAAAGGTTTGTGAGTGAAAAGGGAAAAGAAAAATGACTTCTGAGGAGATTGAGGAGGAGAAGAGAGAGAGGAAAAGGAAGCTAAAGGGAGAAAGTTCTTCAACTAGGTCTGCAAGACTCATGAAATCTGCTATCAGGACTGCCCCTAGGCCAAACACTCAGAATGATGAGTTGAGGGCAGTCAGGATCAACTACTTGCAGACCAGGAACTATGACATTGATAATATCATCTCCCTCCCCTTAGATGAGTTAAATGAACTGGCTGACATGGAATTGTAGGAAAGAAAGGGGGCAGATGATGCAAAGCTACTTCTTCAAATCAAAGAAGAAAGAAGAAAGAAAAAATTGCATAAGCATGTGCCTACTCTCTCCCTAGTTCAAGAAAGTCATGTAAAAGAGGATGTGGTTCCACAAGAACCTCAAGTAGACAAAGAAAAGGATAGGATCAACATGATTAACTACCTGAGTGTCACAGACCTCTATCAGGCTACTGCACTTCTTCCCTTATCTTTTGACTACATTGAGTTTGAGTATCTCAAACAACTTGAACTTGAGATAGTCAAAGAAAGAAAAATCACCAAAAGGAAGTTAAGGGAAGAGGCTACAAAATCAAGAGCCATCATCCAGAAAAGTATGAAAAAGTCTACTGATAGGCAGAGGATGATGAGCTTCTTGAAGCTGTATGGATTCTCCAGAAGGAGACTTGGCCCTATGTCTCTGTCCATCATTGATGAGCACATCAGGGTGATCAAGTAGAAGATTCAAAGAGGTGAACTTGTTGACTTACACTCCCCACCAAGTCAGGTCCCTCAGGAAGCAGAGATCAAGGTTGAACCATTTGAGACAACACAACCTCCTGGTGAGCCTCAGCAAGCTTCCACTTTTGATCCACAACATGGTTTTGTCCCCTCTCAATCTGACCCTGTAAGAGAGGAAAACCAACTAAGAAAGACAAAGAAGATCAATCAGGTGCTGCAAGCCAGTCTTCTTAGTTAAAAGGTTCAAAGAGGAGAAAAATGATGGCTTCCAAACCAAAGCCAAAGAAGAAGAAGAAAGAAGCATCCATCTCCAAACCTCAGGATGAGTTAGAACATCCTGAGGATGTGCAAATAGAGGATGCTCCACCAACTCCAATTCAAGTAGCTCCTCTAGCATTAAGAAGACCCATCTTGTCCTGGACATACACTACAAATCCGGAAATATGGCATGTCATTAGAGATCAAGGTATTGAAAATATCTACACATGGCAGGATATGTTCAATCTACCTCTGCATGATCTCTTTGACATGAGAAGACACTTTAAGAGTCTGAGTGATCCTGATCATCTCATGAAGAAAGAGATGGTCATTATCCTAATGAGGATTGTTGATATCTGAAGTCTTCAAGTGTTTTGGTAGCATCAGCCTAGGGGGAGTTTGTAAGGATTAAATGTAAAGGTTGATGCAATCCAAACACCCAAAGTCTCTCCTGCATGCATGCACAAGTGTACTGAAGTAGATGCTTCGGAAGTTTCACACCAGCATTAGAAAATATTCTAAGTGTGAAATCTTCTGAAGCCAAGACCAATATCTTCCGAAGCCAAAGATGAAGTCTTCCGAAGCTTTAAAGACAAAGTTTTCCGAAGCCAACTCCTGAAGACAAATTTCTTCTGAAGACATTTTGTTCACATGCTTTATCTGATGTACCTTCTACATAAAGCTGGACCCCTTTTTGCTACAACTCTGATAAGACACCAACTTTACATAAGTTGGTGAAGGGTCCATGCTTTTGATAACTATACATTGAGGTCTTGAGTATGTAACTTTCTAATTTATCTACTTTATCCATTTTGTAATATATTAGGATGTGAGCTACGGCATGTCATAGTCACTAGTCAAAAGGCAATCTGCCTTTTGACTCTACATTTGATTTTGTTTGTTGTCTAGTCAGTTGTATCCAGCTGGCCTTCAAAGTATGGTCGAATGTATGATGTAGTATATGTATCTCAAGTACTTGTAATTTTCTAATATGCTTTTGTAACATTTGTAATAGAACTTGAGAAGCAATATATTGCATTCTTGAAAACCAACTACTTGTGTGTTTTGCTATTTTGTTCTCTCATATTTACTTGTGTTCTTAGCATCTTTACCAAAGGTTAACCAGTTTCCTATTTGATCTGTTAAGTGTTCTTAGCAACTCTCCTCATTGTGTTGTTGTGTTGTAAGTGCATTCCCTTCACCGGTTCTGTAATTCCACCAAAAGATGGGATACTACATAGTCAATCCGTTATGTATATGAAACCAAGCACATAAATGAATGCCTTCGGTTCAACCTCGATGAGATATATAGTATGATTTTCTTCATATATTAAAAGCCATTCGACCCTGTTGTTGGTATAGATGTGAGTGTTGTCTCTTGCGTTATATATACTAAATAAAGAAATGTGAATATACAAATTAGAGTGGAAAACTATTCTTATAGATTAAAAAGAAAAAAAAGAAATATTTTTTTATTATGCATTATTGTCGGCTTACATATGTGTAACATGTCAAGAATGTCAATTCTTATTATATATTATTGTTCTAAAATAAGTGAAACGTACATATATAATCAGCCATTGGAAACAAAAGATTCATTCACATAGCCAATACATCAGTTATATGTAATCGTTAACCAAGAGAGTACATTCAAGTTCAACGGCAGTAAGAAACGTAGTATGATTTTCTTCGTATACAAGTTGTAGAATTCTTTGTTGCAAGCTGCTCAACATTGTTGTCGGTATCAACGTGATTGTTCTCAATTGTATTACTTATTTCACCAAATTGATTGATGTCACTCTTTCTAGAACATGTTTGTTGTCATTCTTTACCATTCCATGGAAAAGGACTACAATCATTTTATCAAAAGTCATGAAAATACATTCAGTTACTAGAATTGAATTGCGAAATCCAAATTACATAAAAAAGTTAAAAAAACGCATATATGATGTATTGATTCAAATATCTTGTGAATTTAAAATCTTTAAACTAACCTTTTGAAAATTTTGTAACTTTGAGTATGTCAATTACATGGTAATTTCTCAAACAACAATCGAGAATGAGGATGGAATTTTAATTCGAAATACCAAGGAGATAAAAGTGAGATTTAGTCCATGCAATTACGATAACTAGTTTATATATAAAATTACTAGAACACACTTTTAACTAAATAAATAAAAAGAACAAGAAAATATATTTGATTGGGTGAATGTGATCTTCTTGATTTTTTCCCTAAAAGTATGGTTCACTCATGATACTTGTATAGGATGATGTTGGTTTCAGCATATTAAATTATTACGAGAACAAAAATAACTAACTTAAATGATTGGGATATTTTTATTAGTTCAATTTTTCAAAGATTGTTTACCCTTTACAAACAAATGTGTGTATTACGTGCATAAATACCCATTAGAAATAACACTATCATTTGCTTTTTAACCTTTAGGCATTTACCTACAAATGTAGAGTTTATGTGCATGTAATATAACTTACTCACTACTTACAAATGTGTAAGGTTTATGAATAAACATGATTTATTCACATTTTTTTAACTTAAATTGAGAGAAATAAATATTGCATTTCAACTATTATCTCATATTGTTAAAAAAAGTTACACTGAAAAAAGGTGTCTTGTAAATATGTCAAAGACAAATTTATATGTCGCTAAGGTTAGGATGTTGTGTTGCAGTTATATTAACCTTGCTTGAATTGAATTGGTGCTTACGTTTACAAGACACCATTTCACGTCATATAAATATGTGTCAAATAGATTCTTTAATGTTAATCCTCGTATCGATGTAATACAATCGGTTTGAATCAACTGCAGATTGTTTGTTCTTATCACTTTCTTAATCCTCTATAGAACCGATTTGTTGTCTAAGGCTTGTTGGATACCAACAAGTGCACAACTCATTGTGTGCTTAATGGGTTAGTGGGGGAGTTTTAGGCAGTTAAGTAGATACGATGTAATAGCTTTTCTTGTCTATGATAATCAGTTTATTGCTGCACTTGGGAGATGGTTTTACTCATCTCGAATCGGGCCACCCAATTGTTTTCCTTTTTGTGAAGTTAATCCCAGATTTCAGTTCGTATCATTCCACTTTATACAAGTGGCCTTTGAATATGCTTGAAGCATTTCACAGGCTTTAGTAGAAAATATAGATGTTTTCATACTATTAATGAAATTCTAATTAAGGTTTTGGTAAGCCTAATGAAAACACTTTATCCTGAAATGAAATCAAAAACCTGTTGGATATCCCAGTTCACCAGAAAGAATATAACTAAATATACATGCTTTTAGACACCACCAAAACACAGGGTCCTATACAACATTAGACTAGACACACTTTGATAAATGAAGAGATACATGTAAGATACCTTGCTCCCGTGCTAGCTTTCCTCATAACTTGCACATATCCTCACCACCCATGGCTTATGTCATCGTCTGCTGGTCTTTTCCTTGCCTGCACCAGCAATGGAATGTTAGACTCAAAAAGCATAGAGAACAATCTGAGTTCTTCAAGCAGAAAGCTTACCAAATATGTTTGATTTCAAGGGAAATCGAACGGCTGATCCTTTTGTTTTCGGGTCTTTATTTTGCTTGCCCGTCTTAACTTTATTAAACTTGTTAGCAAGATCACTAGCACTGCCAGTGTTATTACTACTTTCCCCTCTCAACATAGCCTTCTTCACCTTTTCTTGATAGAGGGCTGGTGGTGCAAGCCTCAACTGTGGCATGTTATCTACTTGGACCATCCTCTTGTCTCGATCAAGGTTACTTAATATTTCATACTGTTGAAACAACACCTCAATTTTAGTCGTAGGCAGCTCAACATTAAATAAAGAAAGGTGTAGATACCAGACAAGTAACTGACCCTTGATATTTGACGATCAAGTGCATCTTTCTCCTGTTGGAGCAGGTGAACAGTGCCGGTCCCTTGTGCAAACTTGTGCTTTGGTAACGCCTTACTCACCAACCCATTCTCAGCAGGGGTCGAGTTACCTCTAGACCTAGTGCCGTTTTTCTTTGGCATACAAATGGGGCAGCCTGTATGAGAGGCAGATTCGCAATGCAAATGGCTTGCATGCCCACAACTATAAACCCGAATACCAGTGGTAGAGGGAGAGTCCTTTGTAACAGGACAGTTGCATATAAAACAAAGATGGCTCCGAGGGCCATGCCCATGAGAAGCTCCTCTCTTGAGTAATGTCATGGTATAATATGTATCATCCTCTATCAAAGATCTGGCAGTGTCCTGATATAGCAATAAAAATGAAGAACTAATATATCCATATATAAAAGTAAATTTCAGCAAACCATACATTACTTCTACAGCTTGTTGGCTGTAAAAAATTAGCAACAAATCAAGCATAAACCTAATGCGAAATTGCAAACTCCAGGAAATAAAAGCAACATGAATTCAATGTATCAATGTAAACCAAGAAATAAAATCTACAGCACGACAATCTCCATAAGAGAAAAAAAGTAAAAACAATGAAAGTGCTTACCAAAATTCTTCTTTCAAAATCGTATGTTCCAAGCATTCCCAGTATAGTAGCCTTAAAATCACCAAACTCTTGGCTACCATTGTCGGAAAGAAGTTTCATCATGACAGTCGGTAGCCGAACATATCCTATCATACCCTCAACAATCTCTTTAATGAATATAGAGAATATTCTTCTCAGGATTTGTGCACCTTTATCTGACCCTCTTATCTTCCACTTAGTTTTGAATGACTCAGATGAAGTGCCATTCTTGTCCTTATGCTCAGAATCCATCTTACTAGCACATGGATTTGTTAAGGGTTCACAAAATCTGCATCAAGATCGATGAAAAACATTAGAAAGGCAGCATGAGTGCATGAAGACAATAATTGTGTTTATATATGTCAATGATTGTGATTAGGCTATAATTGTGAGATTACAAGCTACTATAGTTAGCTGATTGTACTCTATATAGAGGTCCTCTTGTATATTCTAAATCACATAATACAATTTCCAATACCAAGTTTAACTTGGTATCAGAGCAGTGATCGATCAACCCTAATCCCACCTTTGCTTCTTCTTTTTTTCTGCCGCCTTCAACCCTAGAACCAAATTCGATCTGCTCCACAATGGCCATCACAGCTTTCACCACCGAACACAAAACCAATCACAATTCCCACAAGTTCGGCTTTAAATTAAGCCCTACCAACTACGGTTTTTGGAAAACGATGATTCAACCCTTTCTAATCACCAATAATCTCTTTGGCTATGTCGACAGCTCTGTTAAATGCCCACCAAAAGTGATCACTAGTGACAGTCCAGCAACAACTGTCCCAAATCCTAAACATTCAGCATGGATTTCCAATGATGCACATATCCGTATGCTACTTCTCTCGACTATCTCCGGAGCTTCATTCAAGCTTGTACAAAGAGATACATCTTCTGAATTGTGGCTTGCCTTGGAACGTGCTTATTCCCCTCATACATCTTCACGTGAATACACCCTCAAAACCCAACTGCTGAAAGTCGAGATGAAGCCGGAAGAAACGTCTGCTGATTACCTCACACGTGTTCAACAATACTCTGATGCCCTCCTTAACATTGGGGAGCCTATGAAAGAAAAAGATGTTGCTATGCTAGCCGTTTCCGGTCTTCAGGAAGAATACAACCCCTTAAAGCCTACCCTCATCTCAAGACAACCATATGTTACACTGCTGGAACTTCCCAGCCTACTTGCAGATCATGAATACATGGTAAAAAAAAGCTGACCCCATTGCACCATCTGCCCAGGTCTTCATGGCTTCTAGCAACCGTGATTCCCCAAGTCCCTAACTGCCACCAGAAACCGTTCACTCCCTTCAACAGCTGTTGACCCAATTAGGTCTCACTGTCCAACCTGCACAACAGCAAAGTCAGGCTCATTATGCCAGCCGCGGAGGACAGACTCGTGGCTCGTACAATTGATGGGGTCGCACACGCTACAAGCCAAATCAGAACTCCCGTCAAGAAGCTCCTCTCTCAGGTACAAATCCTAGATTTTCATGGGCATCTAATCAAAATGCTATCTACGGTTCTTGCAAGAGGTGTGGTATTGGCCATATTCCTTCACAATGTCCCAACCGTGACCCAACAACAATCCGTCCACCAAGGTAGCCTCCTCAAGCCAACTTTGTTGACCAACGCTCACAAGCATCCTCATCATGGCTGCCGGACACAAGTGCAAGCAGCCACGTGTCGCCGGATCTCTATGGTTTTGACGAATTCGAGCCGTATCATGGTAAGGATACACTTATTGTTGGTAATGGCAAAAGTTTACCCATTCTCCACATTGCATCCACAAAATTTACTTCCCAAAACAAAAACCTTTCACTTAATAAAATTTTACATGTCCCACAAATCAAGCGTAACATTCTTTCAGTACAACGTTTCTGTCATGGCAACAATATATTTTTTGAATTTCACTCTACTTTCTTTTATGTGGAGGATACAGTTACATGCAATATCCTCCTCATGGGTCCAAGTAAAGACGACCTCTACTCGTTTCAATTACCAAAGTTTCATCATGTTTCAAATGTTGCCTTTTCAACCGTTCGAGCATCTCTATCAACTTGGCATCAAAGACTTGGACATCCTCACTTGCAACTGTAAAGTTTATGATTTCAAGCAATAAACTACCTGTTACGTCAAATTTAATTTTCTCATTTTGTAGTTCATGCCCTATGGGGAAATCCTCCAAAATGAAATTATCAAACTCAAATCATAAAAGCATAGTATTCTGTGATGTTTGGGGTCCAGCCCCTGTTTCTTCTATCTACGGTCATCGTTATATTTTACTTTGTGTCGATCATTTTACTGGATATATGTGGCTCTTTCCCCTCAAACAAAAATCGGACGTTTTGGTTACTTTTAAACAATTCCATAAAATGGCAGAACGACAATTTCAAACTCAACTCAAAGTTGTTCAAACGGATGGCGGGGGAGAGTTTCGAAGCATATCCTCCTTTTTCACAAATTTGGGGATCATACATCGTCACTTGTGCCCTCACACTGGCGAACAGAATGGTTTTGTTGAGAGACAAGATCATCATATTGTTGAGAATGGCTTCACTCTTTTAGCACAATCGGGTGTTTTAAAGCGTTTTTGGAATTTTGCCTTTGACACGGCCACGTACTTGATAAAACCGCATGCCGTCTCGCACGTCTTCAAATACTTCCCCATTCAAACAACTTTTCAAACGTAAACCAGACCTATCATTTCTCCGTGTTTTTGGGTGTCAATGTGATAGATACTAAGAAAATAGCAGGCAATTTATTATAGAATTGAAAAAGATAAGGACCGATTTGAGAGGGGCTGGATCTCCGATTACAGAAATTGAATCTGAAAAACAAAAAACAAGAAGCTGAAAATTAAAATAACAGTGCCCACTACTTATAGAATTTGCAAGGCATATTTAACTAACTACTCCTAAAAAGAAGCTTGAGAATTGCTTATCCATTCCTTCTGTTTTCCCTCCATCAAATGGGTCAAACAAGTAGTTTAAAAGAGAATTAAGTTGAGCATTTTCAGCTGATCTTTTGACCTGGTTCTTCCGTCATGAATAAACCTGCGGATATGTATCATTACTTCCCACCCGGTAAAACGCCTTGTCCTCAAGGCGAAAATCTGGAAACTGGGCAGCAAGGAGATCATAATTTTCCCATGTTACCTCTTCTGATGGACGGTGGGTCCATAAAATTAAGAGCTCCAAAACAGGTTGGCCAGCTTTAATGACCCATCGATGTGCAAGTACCGATTGTGGTAGCAAATCGACTTCCCAATCTTTAGTAATGGGTAAAGGAGGTGCTGGATTAGATGGGAATGCGCCACGGGCCGGTTTAAGCATAGAAACATGAAACACAGGGTGGATACGAGCATCAGGAGGAAGCTCTAGTTGGTAAGCGACCGGACCCACCTTGCGAGCCACGTGATATGGGCCATAAAATCTGGGAGACAACTTTTCATAACGACGTTTAGCCAAGCTTTTCTGACGATATGGTTGTATCTTCAGAAAAACATAGTCACCTTCCTGAAATGACAATTCTCGGCGTCGGGTATTGGATTGGTTACGCATCCGATCTTGGGCTTTCATTAGATTACTTCGAGGCAGTTTGAGCATGTCGTCCCTATCAATTAGTTGGTGCTCTAAATCTGCATTTTTTGTCTCTCCTGCTACATATGGTGAAAGCGGTGGTGGCTCGCGACCATAGACCACCGAAAACGGGGTGGTATTTGTTGAAGTATGAAAACCCGTATTATATGAATATTCAGCCCACGGTAGGTAAAAGCTCCACTTATTTGGTTGTTCATGAGCAAAACACCGCAAATAGGCTTCGAGGCACCGATTAAGCACTTCTGTTTGGCCGTCCGTCTGAGGGTGGTAACTTGTACTCATTTGCAATTTTGTTTGGCACAAACGAAACATTTCTTGCCAAAAGGTGCTAAGAAATACGACATCCCGGTTAGAAATGATGGAGCGAGGTAACCCATGGAGGCGAACAATCTCTTTGCAAAAAACAGAGGCAACTCCTTTGGCAGTAAACGGATGCGATAAGCAAAGGAAGTGAGCATATTTGCTTAACCGATCCACCACGACCAATATTGTATCAACCCGATTAGAGACCGGTAACCCCACGATAAAATCCATTGAGATGTCTTCCCAAATACGTGTGGGAATAGGCAAAGGCTGAAGCAAACCTACAGGAGCCAATGTCTCATATTTCTGTTGTTGACATACTAAGCATTGTTGCACAAAAATACGGACATCATGCTTTAGTTTGGGCCAAAGATATTGGGCTGAAATACGCTTTAAGGTTTTTAGATACCCTCCATGACCTCATGTAGTAATTTGCTTCAGATATCAGCGGTATCGGGAATCACCATACATCGTTTGTAAAAAAGGAGTGGTCCAACTAAAGAGAAGCCAGACACCGAAGTGGGGTCGACTGTTAATTGGCTGATAATATTGCTGGTGTAAGGGTCTGAAATCAAGCCCGCTTTGATGTTAACTATTTCAGGACTGTAAGGTACAGATAGGGTGAATAAATCTGCCAAGTGAGGTCGCCGTGACAATGCGTCAGCTCCTTTGTTTTCCTTTCCGGCACGATGAGACACAGAAAAATCATACGGCATGAGCTTGAGTAAGAGTCGTTGCTCGGTGGTAGTAATTTGTTGTTCCAATAAAAACTTTAGGGTGTAATGATCCGTGCGAATTAAGAAATGGCGGCCCAATAAGTAATGGTTCCATTTCTGAACTGCGAGTACCAAGGCAAGTAGTTCACGATCATAGGCAGATTTAAAGCGATTGGAAGGAGAGAAACTCTTACTAAAATATGCCACCGGGTGATCTTCTTGAGACAGTATAGCCCCCACTCCTTCCGAGGAGGCATCGCATTCCACAGTGAAGGCTTTAGTGAAATCAGGTAAACGAAGGACTGGTGTCGATATTAACACTTGTTTCAACTGTTGAAAAGCTGTTAGAGCTTCGGTGGACCAAATGAAACCATCCTTCTTAGTGAGGGTTGTGAGCGGACGAGCTATTAACCCATAATTACGAACAAAACGTCTATAATAGCCTGTGAGCCCCAGAAACCCACATACCTCCTTTATTGTAGTTGGAACAGGCCATGATTGAATGGCTGAAATTTTGTCTTGTTCCACTTGTACACCAGCTGAGGTAATAACATGGCCCAAAAATACCACTTGGGATTGACCAAAGCAACATTTAGATAGCTTAGCAAAAAATTGGTTGTCATGGAGTAGTGCTAAAGCCTGTTCTAAATGATTAATATGATGCTCCATGTTATGACTATAAATCAATATGTCATAAAAAAACCAATATAAAACGTCGTAAATGAGGACGAAATAAATGATTCATTACCGATTGAAAAGTTGACGGGGCACTGGTTAGGCC
>BJCM01111150.1:0-10644 GCA_018326385.1 Flaveria bidentis | reverse complement strand
GGTTAGGCCGAAGGGCATAACTTTGAATTCATAGTGACCCGAAGAGTTCGAAATGGCGTTTTTGCCACGTCTGAGGGTTCACTCTGATTTGGTAATAGCCCGACCTCAAATCGAGTTTAGAAAAAGCTGTAGCACCGTATAATTCATCTAAAAGTTCATCAATATTAGGAATTGGGTACTTGTCGGCGACCGTAATTTTGTTTAAAGCCCGATAATCCACGCACATCCGCCAAGTATCGTCTTTCTTTTTAACCAGCAGTACGGGGCTTGAATAGGGACTGTTGCTAGGTTGTATGAACCCATCTGTTAGCAGTTGATCCACTTGCTTCTCTATCTCGGTTTTTTGGGAATATGGGTAACGATATGGACGAATATTCGGAGGGGTAGAGTTGGGCAACAAAGGAATTGAGTGGGAATTGGTACGAAAAGGTGGCAAGTTATTTGGTTCAGTGAAAATACCTTGGTATTTATGGATTAAAGGCTGCAATGGTTCTGGTATAGTAGGTGTAATATTCATATCAATCGCTAGGTGCTGAAAAGAGGCAGACTTTTGAGGTCCGGATGATATACCTTGTAACTTATACTTCATGCCATCTATAGTAAAGACCATGAACATCTCATTCCAATTTGCCTGAACCGTATTAAGAGTAGATAGCCATTGGATGCCGAGGACTAGGTCGGCTCCTCCGATAATGAACGGGTAAAAATCTTGTACAATAGTTAGATCCGTCTACTTCACAGAAACATCTCTGCAAAGCCGATTGCATCTGATAATATCCTTGTTCCCAATCTGAACGCCAAACGGGTTAATAAATTGAGTAACCATCTTCAAATCTCGGACCAGAGTATCGGATATAAAATTGTGAGTAGAGCCGCAATCTACTAAGATCAATACTTCAATGGTTCCTAACGTTCCTTGTAATTTCATTGTGGTCATGTTGGATTTACCAAAAATCGCGTGCAAACTTATCTCCGCTAGACGCTCTTGTTCGGTCGGGTCCCCCTCGTTATTGGAATTACCTGGTTCGTCTGACTCATCGAAAGCTTCAATTAATTTGAACGTACTAGTCTTGCAACGATGACTTGGTCCGTATTTGTCTCCGCATCGGTAGCACTCCCCTTTTGAAAAACGATTTTGTTTTTCCGTAAAAGGGGGCGTTAGGTGATAGGGTTATACGGGCTGGGTTGGGCTGTGTTTTTTGGATCAATTATATTGGGTTTCAGGCTTGGGCTCCATGTGGTGTTTTTACTGGCCTTGTTACCACCTATCTTGGATTCATACTCAATGGCTAAACTAGCTGCATTGTATACTGTGCGTGGTTTTTGTATACGTACGTCTGTTTTAAGATCATCTTTTAGGCCATTCAGAAACACCCCTAGTAAACAGTGTTCCGGCCAATTTGAGACCTTAGCCGCCCTCTTGGCAAATTCTTGTCGATACTCTTGAGCGGAGCCGGTTTGTTTGATGCTACAGAGATACTCGTCTGGATTCTGGTACTCGGCTGGACCGAAATTCTTCTGAAAGGCTAGGACCAATTCCTCCCATATACTAATTGTTTGATCTGCTGATAACCAGGAAAACAGATCTAACGCATCTCCTTCCAGATGCATAGAGGCTACTTCCACTTTCTCTTCCTCTGGGATCTGATAATAGCGAAAATACTTTTCTGCTTTAAGAATCCACCCACGTGGATCTCCTCCATCATAAGTGGGAAAATCAATTTTTTGGAATGGGCGGTGCGGGTGGTTGTGCCGCCATGAACTCTCGCCTTCATCGGTGCGTCCTGATCCACCCTTAGAACGGTTGATATTGGAAGAATGGTTCTTTAGAGCCGCTACTTCCTCTCTCAAGGTTTCGATGGAATCCAGTCGGGAAGCCATGGCTGTTAATTGAGCGGCGATGGCTGCGATTGGATCTGGGTTGTTGGTACTCTGGATTGAAGGTGCCAATTCGATTTCCCGGCAATGGAACCAAATGATAGATACTAAGAAAATAGCAGGCAATTTATTATAGAATTGAAAAAGATAAGGCCCGATTCGAGAGGGGCTGGATCTCCGATTACAGAATTGAATTTAAAAAACTAAAACAAGAATCTGAAAATTAAAATAACAGTGCCCACTATTAATAGAATTTGCAAGGCATATTTAACTAACTACTAAAAAGAAGCTTGAGAATTGCTTATCCATTCCTTCTGTTTTCCCTCCATCAAATGGGTCAAACAAGTAGTTTAGAAGAGAATTAAGTTGAGCATTTTCAGCTGATCTTTTGACCCGGTTCTTCCGTCATGAATAAACCTGCGGATATGTATCACAATGCTTTCCGCATCTCCGCCCATATAATCCACACAAGATGGATTTTCACTCCCTACCTTGTGTTTTCTTAGGGTACAGCCCCTCTCATCACGGATATCACTGTCTTGACCCTGTCACTAACCGCATTTATGTCGCTCGACATGTGCGGTTTCATGAGACATATTTTCCTTTCATACAATCTTCCTCCTCCCCATCAACCCCATCCACTCTTGATCCATACTTCTCCTATCCATCTCCGGTACACCATCACCCACCAAAACCAACATCTACAACCCAAAATCCACCCACCAGCTCATACGATATCCCAACCAATCCTACTAATACCCACCACCCCACACGACCAACAGCCTCACCAGCAAACAGCCCAACAACCTCATCTACTAACCAACACCCCATCAGCCCACCAATTTCACCAGCCAACACCCCAATAAACAACCCCAATCCCACCAGCCCACCAACACCACCAACTAACAGCCCAACAACCTCCTCTAATACCCAACAGCCCACCAACCCACCAACATCCCCAATCAACAGCCCAACAACCTCCTCTAATACCCAACAGCCCACCAACATCACCAATCAACAGCCCAACAACCCACCAACATCACCAATCAACAACCCAACAACCAACCCCAATCTAGCCAACAGCCCACCTCTACCAACCCACAACATAGCTCAACCCCCTCTCCAACACACCTACAGCAGAAGACAAACACCTACACAAACAGTCTCCACTGACACTCCACCTCGTCCCCGTCCTGCAAACCTTCGGCCAAATCCAAAACAAAGAACTCCCTACAATGCCACAGCCTTTCACACCTCTCCACAACCTCCCACAACCGAACCACCCTCTTTTGCTAAACAAAAATCCTCGTTGGCGTGCTACCATGGCTGAAGAGTTCAAAGCCTTAACAAGAAACGGCACATGGACTTTAATACCACCTATTCCCAATGCTAATGTTGTTGATTGTAAGTGGGTGTACAGGTTAAAAAGTGATGAACAGGGAAATATCACACGCCACAAGGCTCGTCTGGTAGCAAAAGGGTTCCATCATCAACCGGGGATTGATTATCATGAGACCTTCAGTCCAGTGGTAAAAGCCACCACCATTCGTGTGGTTCTATCCCTTGCCGTAACAAGACAATAGCAACTTCGACAGCTAGATGTGCAGCATGCATTCCTCCACGGGGATCTCAAGGAAACTATTTATTTACGCTAACCACCGGGCTTTGTTGACCCCGCTAAGTCGGATCATCTGTGCCTACTTCACAAGTCCCTCTATGGACTTAAACAAGCTCTGCAGGCTTGGTTCAACCGCCTTTCGCAAGTATTAAGTCAACTGGGCTTTCAAAGATCCAAAACTGACCCTTGTCTCTTCATTTACTCACACAATGGTTCTTTGATGTACATGCTTGTTTATGTCGATGACATCATACTCACCGGCAATGATCCTCGGCTGATTAATCACACCATTCAGCGGCTTCATAGCTCCTTTGCCATCAAAGACATGGGTCGGTTGTCATACTTTCTAGAAATCGAGGTTCTTCACAAGGCCAATGACTTAATTTTGTCTCAACAAAAGTATACAAAGGATGTCACTCAAAAGGCTAGCCTCTCTCAATCAAAACCAGTTGCCTCGCCAATTAACACCAACTCACACTTAGCTCTTGGTGACAGCTCCTCCTTTGATGACCCGGTCAAATTTAGACAAATAGTGGGAGCCCTACAGTATTTAACTCTTACGAGACCTGACATTACATTTGTGGTTAACAAAGTGTGTCAATTTATGCACTCACCAACCGAGAATCATTGGTCTGCGGTCAAAAGAATTCTTCGGTATCTACATGAAATTCAACCTCCGTGATTCATGCTTATACGGATGCCCAAAGTCATTCTCTCACAACGTTCTCTGATGCAGACTGTTGGATCTCTTGATGACCGCCGATCCACCGTGGGATATGCCATCTACCTTGGATCCAATCTCATTTCATGGCGTGCTCGTAAACAACGCACTGTCTCTCGGTCATCAACAGAGGCGGAATACAAGGCTCTAGCAGATATCGTTGCTGAGTTATCATGACTTGAAGCGCTTCTAAAGGAACTTCACACATCTATGACATCAGCTCCTATCTTATGGTGTGACAATCTAGGGGCCACCTATCTCTCAGCCAATCCAGTCTTTCATGCCCGCACAAAACATGTGGAGATAGACTTTCACTTCGTCAGAGAAAAAGTTGCACAAAAAAGGCTCCTAATACAATTCCTAAAGACAGACGATCAAATTGCAGATTTGTTCACAAAGCCCCTATCCTCTCAACGATTTGAACTTCTCAGAGCCAAGCTACAGGTCGCTCCCCGGCCTTAGCTTGAGGGGGAATGTTAAGACAATAATTTGTTTATATATGTCAATGATTGTGATTAGGCTATAAATGTGAGATTACAAGTTACTATAGTTGGTTGATTGTACTCTATATATAGAGGTCCTCTTGTATATTCTAAATCACATAATACAATTTCCAATACCAAATAGAGGTCCTCTTGTATATTCTAAATCACATAATACAATTTCCAATACCAAGTTTAACTATGACCATGTGGGAAGGTATCCAAATTGTATCACATGCTTGTTCTTAAAGACTACCAGTTGTTATTGATTAGTCAAATGAACATAAATGACATCTTAGGTTTGATGTCTATACTAGTAATTTTCATAGATACTTTCCACAGGAATTTAAAGGTCTGAAATTTGATTTCTTCCTAATTTTATACACAGACAATGATAAAAAAATGGAATTGAAATGGTTGTTTCTAAAGAGAAGCAGTAGGAAGACTAACTTGAAGCTGAGTAAGCAATTGAGTATTGTAACATAAGTTTGAAATGTCAAGCATCCTCAGGATAACAACAAACTATTCTCTTAACAAAATCATATGATCCAGCTAAAATCAATTAAATAAATATGAACAAATATAGTAAAATAGGTGATCCACAAATAATAATAACAATAATTCAACTTTATAACACAAAAATGAGTCGTAAGACAAAGGAACAGCAAATTGCAGCACATGAAGAAATGCGATATTTTTTTTATGTTATGTCGAGGGAAGAGGTGTGGTGCTTACTTATCAAGAAGCTGAAACCAGAGGGCCTCAGACTCATTGGGATCTAACCGAGAGCTGTTCCTTTGGCACAATCCGACACAAGTACGCACTATATGTAATATGTCATTCACCTACAATAAAGACATAAGAGTCTAAGATTATAGTGTTTTTTCTTGACCGTATGAAAAAGGGAGATTTCATATATCCCCCTCAACTATAAAGAGGTTTCAAGTGTTTTTTAATCAGGGAGAAGTCGTTAAGGAAAATGAGGGCATTTCATAGAAATAAATTAATATTAAAGTTCTAAAATTTAAATCGGCAAAAACAATGTTATGATTTTGGGTGGATAAACAAGATATTAAGCAAGTCTTAAGGGGAGTATGAAAATATCCCTACAAAATTATGTTTAAATGAGCAAGGAAGGAGTAATAAACCTCCTTCTTAATAGCCTCGTTGAAATGATCCACCCCGGCATAATCATATACACTTTGAGCAGCAGCATCAAGCATGCTAAATTTATCCGCAAGATCAGAAAGTGTGAATGAAAGAGCACTTCCAACATCTCCAACCCTTTCTAATAAGAAAGCAGAAGCATCTATGATCTTATGTTCTTGGCACAAGCGTAAACAATGGTCTACCCTATAGCTTTCACATGTCTCAAGGAAATGGAGGACAGAATTGGGTTCATACTGACATAGTAACTGCAGAAGAAAAAACAACTTAGTTTGGATCCAAGTGCCACCCAAAAGTGTGGATAAATCTGCAGTCAGCATGTAATCTCACAAATATGAAGGAAAAAAATAAACATGATGTCAATGGGAGGACCATATGCTAAAAGTTTGTTGATTTCAAGACAAGTAAAGAAGCCAGTTGTTACACATTCTTGATGATTAACAGTAGCCTTTTAAATTGAAAAGTAAGGCTCATGTACAAACTAACAAAACAAAACCAGGTAAGACTTTTGCTCAAGAACAGGAGGGAACCTAACAAAGAATGCAAACCTTTCAAATTATTCGAACATAAAGAGTTCAATGTCTGAATTTAAACTTGGAACAGAAAAAACAAGTGCATTTACCCTTGTTTAAATTAAAATCATGCTATCAAGTAAAAGGAAAAGTGCGGTCCAAACAAAGTGGATGATAATATTATATAAAATCCTTGGAAACAAAACATGTGCCTACAAAAGATGACAAGTTCGTGTGCACAAGACTAGTAACCATAAGTGTGAAATCACGGTGCATGCAGAAAATATTAAAGATCAGTTAAAAAATATTCAAACTTGGATCATGCAAATCAATCGAAAATAAAGTACAATAGTGTAACAATTACCTCAAGATACAGCTCATTCATTTCATCAGTTACATGAAATGGATTCTCACGCAAAGACTTTGGAAACTCAGATAATTTTTCTAAGAAATCATGTACTCTGTCAGTCTGATTCTTTACCCGTGTACCAATAAAACACAGAGGTTCTCCTTTCCTAAGAGAACTGAAGCTCATGGTGCCCATTGAATGAGCTTCAATAACTGTCTTGAGGTAAAGAAAGAGACTTTTTGGGTGAGACCTCAGTTCGGCCAAGATTTGTTGGAATTCTTGAAAAAAATGTTCAAAAACTAGAAAAACTGTGCCCTCTCTGCCAAAGTTCAGCATGCATAACAAACAATTAGGAAGAAATTCTATCATCAAAAGTAAAGCTATGAAGAAACAATCATATGTTGTAACTAACAATCATATGTTGTAACCTGCTTAATTGAACTAAATCAGGAATTCGTAACATGACTGCTGCTTCCAAAGAATCTAGCCTGTTGTCGCTCTTTCTCTGCAACATATTATGGATATAGGAGAAAGCATGAATTGGTTCATTCGCATCTTTCATGAAGCTATCAAGAGCAGCTATGTATTGGAGTTTGATGTCATAAATGAAGCCACAGACCTATATGAACTCATAAACACAATTATCGATCACATTTTGTATTCAATGGAGAAGGGGGAGAGGGAGGCAAGGAGAGAGAGAGGCATTAGAACCTGGTAAAAGTGAGCCTTCTCACACATGTCTAACAAGTATCTATCATCCCAATCTGACTGAGGCACAACTTTCAAAAGTGCAAGGACCTCCTTTTCTCTTATTTTAAACAAATCCAGAGACTTGCTTTCAACATTTTCTGGAATGCTAGCCTCTAAGATCAAATACTCAAATATTTGACCTAGCAATTCATTTGAGACTTTGGCCTCTCCACAAGAAACAAAATGAGAAATAAACTCTAGTATATGACCTATATCATCCTTTGAAGGCCAAATTGAGTCAGGTTGAATAGTCTGAGTGCTAACAGATTTACTAGTTTCCAATACTAGAACAAGAACATCTACGGTTTTTTGGGTTAGATCTTGAGTTTGAGATGTAAAATCCTTTTCAACTGCGGACTCATGCAAAAGATGGTCTGATTTTTTACTTTCATTTTCAAATGCACATCTCAAAACATCTAATGTTGCTTCGGTGTCCAACTCTAAGAGATGATAGAGGTTTTTATATGATTTTGTGGCTGATAAGCTTGTCAACCCCCACGTACTGGGAGCATTAGAATCCTCCAGTAAGAAGTGTATAAGATCCCTTCTAAGAGATGGTAAACGTGCAGGGGAAAGGGCTCCATGTCCTGAATATACATTTAATAACATCCAAAACCAAAAGTAAGCATACTAGTGCGTTCCAAATAAGGGAAAGTTTCCACAATAGAGTTAGTTATACAGTATTATATTGTTAAACAGATGCCATGCCTGGAGGAAAAGCTAAGCCTGAAAAGCAGTACTTCAAGTAAACTAGGATCCTGTACCTGTTCACAAAAACAAAGGCATGAGAGAATAAACTCTTTCAAGTTTCGTATAAGTCAAGTCTTGTATACAAGGCATGCTATGGACAAAAATAAACAAAAAATGGAACAAATAGATTTCTTTGTAGCAAAAGAATTCCAGCCAATAATAAGAGAAGAAATGTCACCATGCTTTCCAAAACTCATAATTAGAACCCACACACAAGCACATGCATATGGACACCTTCTGAAGGAGTTTTTGAATGAGCCTCTATTCGAACTCCAGAATGCTCGGTAACAAAATTCAGAAGGCTGTAACGAACTTCAAAAGTTTGATGATTGTTTTTACATGTGTTTTGATATATAGAGATAAAAAAGCACATAATTACCATCTACACTATGTTAATTACATTTGAGCACACGTCTAGTCTAATACGCCCTGACAAGGCAAGGACATGGACCACATGTGGCTTGGATCATAGAAAGAGAGATCCAGGTGTTGGCATCAGCTTTATTAAGATTTAACAACCGATCATTTGTGGATATAAATCATAAATAGAGATCTACTTGAGCAACCTTTCCTATAACAAAATAAAAAAAATAAAACTTTTGTGTGCTTTGTATGAGCATTGAAAACATGACTATAAGTGATAGATGACACCAAAATTGGCACACCATAGGATAGGAGTTAAAGGTGCATGGGCGCCAAGTTCACAAAGAGCAACTTGCAACCATGTAAGTTCAACTAGTATGTTGGCAAGAGCTCTATATTAAGATGTGGAAGAGGAACAAGAAACTGCACAATCATGCAATATACTTAGAATATAAAATCACGAATAGATAACATATACCCTCGTGGACCAAAAATTGTCATGAGAAGGCTTCTAGAGTTGATTTGAGACTTTTAAACCACTTTGCCCATGGGCATCACAGAAAGCTTGAAAGCATTATTGATGGCATAAAATGACGTAGTTAATTAACCGCAAATCTAATCGGCAAAGAAACAATAATGTATTCAAGAGCACCAACAACCTGCATAGTTAGCCATGATCAGAGAAGGTGTCACTTACAGCTAGAGATAGCGAGTTACACATGGTCCTAGCCCTAGGCAAAGGGCATAGATTTCGAGTTTTAAAGATCGACCCATTGTAGAAGCCCATAATATACTTATTTTGAGTAACTATGATGTTAGAACCTTGTGGAACAATCTCAATACCCAAAAGTAAATATAGGAGAGGTCTCCTAGTAATGATAATGTTGTCTATATTGACCAAAATGTATGAGATGATGCTTGCACATGAGTAAAAAAGAAGTGGAAGATTTGTCTTGGAACACGTGAAACCAAGTATATGACGAGCCTTTAATGGGCGTTGAAGCCAAGCCATAAGGGTAAATCTTTAACTGACTGTATCGTATCCCTGCTCATCTTAATTGATCCATGAAACTATGCCCTCAGAGCTTGATGTGCATACCCGCCAAAATATGATTCAGGAAAAGCACTTGCCCAAACAAAAAAGGCGCACATATACGAAAACTAAAAAATATATGTTTAGTGTGAAGAAAGTTAAAAAAAATTAGTACCATTTTCTCATGGAATGGTTAAGGCAAGGAGAAAAGATTATAAATGAGGTAAAATTGTAAAGTTAGGAAAAGGGTCGGTTAAACAACTCAAACAAAATAATAAGTTCAAAATATATAATAAATAGATAAAGTCAGAGGTAATAATCCAATAATAAAGAATTCTAAAATTCAAATTATCTCTTGAAAATTTGTTTTTGGAAAGTCAAATGTTTACACAACAAAATTAAATTATCCCTTGAAAAATGCAAAGTTGTGTCAATGCATAATACTAATAATATGAACAAGGTGAAAGAGATCGGTTACAACAACATGCAAATTGCAACACTTAGCAAAGTCGTTTTGCTTCCTAATGTGAGGAAAGGACCTTTAAATAACAACACCAAGCAATGAGAAGAAAATGATTCAAGATATGAAGTTCATCACCCTAATTAGTATAAACATATAATAGATAAAAGGTGAATACTAAAAGGCTTATACTCTAATGGTATCTAGTGTGTACATAGTGGTGTCCCTTCATATGACATTGAGGGTTTAAGTCCTATCATTGTTGTAAAAATCGCTAGGCGCTAGTCGGGCGGCGAGGTAGGGACTAGGGATTAGTCGGGATTAATCGGAATTAATCGGATTTGTTTTTTCATATATAATTTTTAGTTTTTTATATAAATACATACATTTTAGAATGTATTTTTAATAAAAAAGTTCAGTTTTATATATAAATATACATATTTCGCCGGATTTTCTAAGTTTTTCCCGGAATTTTTGAAAGTCGCCGGAATCCCGGAACTCGCCGGAACCCTACCGGAAAGTCGCCGGAATCACTGATTTTTGGCCGATTAAGACCGCCTA
>BJCM01111145.1:0-16306 GCA_018326385.1 Flaveria bidentis | reverse complement strand
CCTGCATCTGGTTCGATTCCCAAAAAGGTTCAAGATTTTGTGGAGGGGTTGCATAAAGTTTATAAAGTTGTTCATCATAACTTGACCCAAGCGAATGCCAAGTACAAGAAAGCTGCTGATATAAAACGAAGGCATGTTGATTTTGAAGAAGGTGACTTTGTTTGGGCTGTGCTGACTAAAGATCGTTTTTCAGTGGGGGAGTACAACAAGTTGTCTGCCAAAAAATTGGTCCTGTTGAGATCGTGCAGAAGATAAATCCTGATGCCTATCGACTAAAGTTGCCTAGCCATATTCAGTGTTCTGATGTGTTTAATGTGAAACATTTGCTGCATATCATGGTGATTCTTCTGATGATGAGGTAGTTGAGAATTCGAGGGCGAATTTTGTCTACCCAGGGGGGGATGATGTGGCCCAAGTGTGGATGAGTAAACTTTAGCCTTTTTGAAGACCCAAGATCACTTATCAAAAAGGGCTTCACTAAAATGGACATAACTTGGGCTAGAAGTCTCCGTTATGGGCCTGTGACCAGTCAAAACGATTGTCGGAGCGAGGAGCCCGTTTGTGAAAACAGCCGTAGGCGGTTTGGGTCATCGTTTCGGCCCAAAAACGGCTTATTTTATGAGTTATTTATGTTTTTGTTTTATTTTTACATTTTGTTGAAATTTACATTTGGCCCAGTTTTCAGCCCGTTTATGTTTTGTGGCCTATTAGAATTTGGTTTTGTTTCTTTATATGTTTGTAAGAGATGAGGGAAAGAATTATTGAAGTTTATGAAAAATCTGTTTTTTCCTCTCTATCACAGTGTTAGTGTAAACCTTGATTATCGGTATTCTTTGTGAATCAACGATAATTAGAAGAATTATTCCTGGTATTCTTGTTGAATCAACAGGCTCAATTATATATCTCTCTGTTTCCGACTGCATCAGGTTTCATCGAGAGTCCCAGCACTTCTTGTGCATACTCCTTGTTGGATTTATACAGTATAAGATTGATTCTAATTGTAATTAATCCTGGACTTCATTACCTTCCTAATATATGAGCATCGAATCCATCATTTAATGATACCTTTTTAAATATAGTTATTGTCTGAATAAACAATTACTAGTAGTAATAGTAATAATAGTAATGACAACAATAATAATAGCATATCAATAACAATAGTTATAACCACATATTAATGGAATTGTTAATTTCATCAAAACGAACTTCACGTACAGAAGCTCACCATAAATATCTTTGTTTGAACACATATTCAAATTTTCAAATGGATGCTGGCAAACAACTCAATAATGAGCTCTTGCAGCAAGCAACTAAACATACATTGATTGGTTCTACAGTTACCTTAAATTCAATAGTTATTTGCTATTGCAGCTAATCTTTGTTCCAACATGGAATTATCAGTTGACACTCCATCATTCGCCTGCAAAAAAGTTAATATTATGCAGATTGAGGGCTAGATTTGATTAATGTTTATAATTACGGTTCAGGGTTTAAGATCGATTTTTATATCATCTAATAATAAAAGAAGATTTAACTTGATGCAAGGAACTTCTAAAATTGGCAGTATGATGTAAACAAATTTACCTCAGTTTGGATAGAGTGAATCAACCGTTGGTCTACTCTAGTACAAGTGTATGTTACAACATTAAGACCTTCAGAAATCGCGTTTAGAACTTTTGATATAGGAAAACCATCTTCTAATGAGCAGTTATTGATCATAATCCGAGTTCCTCCCCCGTCACAAGCGCTGATTGAGATCGAATTAGGGAACAAATTCATTAATCCTTTTTCATTTGTTTTTGTCCCATGATGAAGAACACTCGGCTCCGTTAGTTTCTTGAGCCTGTCTCTTTTAACACTTAGAATTCTAATATTTTCTTGCATGTGTTTGATGTAGTTCACTGCCTCTTGCATATGATCCGAGGTTGATCGCTTTCCCTAAACACAAAATCCGACCGTAAATCAATTAATAAGGTTTTGTACTTGAGAGTATACTATACCCACCTGCCCACTACACATATGTAACCACCAACTCTCCATATTTCATTGAGACACTTACATATACATTGCTAAGAGGTAAAAGAATGGATGTTATACTCTACACTGATACTTATATGCTTATGATCTCACACCTGAGTGACTTGAGCGTCAGAGTGTCACATGGCTGCTTTAAACCGGCCCGTGGACACTCAACAGATTTTCTACGATTGCAGTTCCTACTTGGACCCTAGAAAGGGTAAAACGAGGCTACACCACCGCCTTTGACATGATTTTCTATGACTGTGTGTGGTTCCAATTCATTTTCATCAACAACTTTTGAAGGCAATATTGACACAAATGAAAACAAACAAAACGTATCTAGTAAAATCTCACCCATACAAGCTATGAGTAGCCAGGATAGGGTCTGGAAACGTTAAAATGATGAAAAACATTTCCTATATCACAGGAGATAAAGAGTATATAGTGTAGATAACACAAACAACACACTAGATACTAATAATAGTAATAGACAATTAGTAACAAAGTAACTTACCTTGAGGAACTCAAGGGGAAGTAGACCCCTAAGTGAAGCATAAAGCTTAGCCATATCTTGCCTACGTTGTCTTTCGATCTCTCGATGAACCAATTTTCGTTGTGTGTGTTCATCTTTACTATCTTCTACCCCTTGATCAGCATACGTTGTCGAATTAGGTTTCGAAGAAGGTGACTGATCTCGGTGCAGTTTACGCGCTTTGTTTACCCGATTATACATATTGCTCTCCATGTTAACATGATCATGTAGCTGAACTATAAGATCTTGCTGATTTCTTGCCTGTTGTTGGAAGCAAATTGAAGAAGGAATCTGATGAAATACCAACTGATCATGATCATTTTGCTTGAAAGAAAACATAATATACGATATGATGCTGATATCTTGGATTTGATCACCCACTGTATTTGGGGGATATATATGAGTATTAAATACTTGTTAAATATTGTGATTGTAGAGATACGTCTGGTAATGAGATCTTCATTGGTAGGGACGACGATAGGGTTATCAAGATTTCTTGAAATTTTGAAGTCCTATTATATATACTAATACTACCTCGTGTGATGACCGATGCGGCATGTTTACGAGGTTTGTTACGTATCATGGGACAATAACATTAATGTGGTAAAGTACATAAAATAAACGTATAAAGTTATGGCGAGTCGATTTAATAGATTGAAACATAACATTTATATAATTATATCGATGTTTTTTTATTGTATCAATTCACTTTTTTTGGTACAACATATTACTATCTGATGATATAATCTATGATACCCAAAACACCTATTTGAATAAAACTCTCTTTTTTAAGAAATTAATATCGAGACGTGTGGAAAAAACAAACACAACCACTAATTAATTTCAAAAAAATAAAGAACAAAAATCATTAAAGTAAGTTCAAATTAGTAAAAACAATTATAGATTTAAAACGTATATTATATATATGGTATAGGGGTAAAGTATAAACATTAGAACTTAAAAGGTATAAATTGAATTTGGACTCACCAACATTAGTATATGTGTGTTATATAATAGTATTTTTCGTGTAAATATCATAACCAAAAATAATAAATCTCATTTTTAACAATTTATTCTTGTATATAATATTTATAATAGAATCCCATCAAAAGATGATCTCCACCCAAAAGATCGAAAAACGTATATCCTAGCGTGCAAACTGTATATGATAGACTAAAGAGGTTGATCATTTCTTGATGTCGTGCATGTATATAAACCAGTTTTATACCTATCTGGTAGTATAATATCATAATGATAAAATAGCCATTTTTTATTTGCATCATGACGGAAAATTAAAACATGGTACACGTTGTCAATAACGAATTGGAGCTCAGTTAAAAATGCGTTAAGAGTTTTCCCTTCTTTCATCTCTTATAAAAAGATAATTCATACTATTGTAGTGTCCTCTTTATATATTGTTAATTTGGAAAGCAAGAAACGAGACCATTTTCAACAATATTCATGTACCCCAAAGAAATTAGTAGAAAATATAAAGAGAAGTTACATTCTTTTCTTTGGATAAAAAGCAGAAGCTCCATGTATAAACTAGATTTGAGCGTACTATCGGTGTTTGTTTAATCTTTCTTTTTAAACTCTCTCTTATATGTTTTGGTTCTAGCTTCTTGCTAGTTTTATTAAATTTTGTTGTTAAATAATATTTATAAAATCATATCACTAGCTAGTACCACCATACAAATACATTTTTTTTTGTTTTTTAGGTCCAATAATTTGATTAAAATAATGTATTATTAAACATATGGAAGCCCATATCCATCTGTAATCACACTGAGCAGTGGACGTGGACCAACTTCCAACCAAGACCAAGAGAACGAATCATTGAAACATTTTAGGTTGGTGGTTAGGTTTCAATTTGCAATATATAATTCGAGATGCATACAGTATAAAATAGTATTAAAATACTATTTGATAATAACAGATAATTAAATCTGTGATTATGATAACAAAACAGAAAATTATTCTACTTAAACTCTTAATTACAAAGTGATGGAAAAAAAATCGTTGGTTAATTATCTTGAAACAAAGTAAGTGTTTATTTAATCTTGATCACTTTAAGAAGAAAATGTCAGGATATTTATCAAACTGTCCATGAAAGAACCTTTCTTACGCTTCTATAAATGGATTTATAAAGGTCATATCATTTGACATTTAACATATATTAATATTATTATAGTCGGAACTCCAAACTAGACGCTTTATGAATACCTATAATTATATATTTATATTATGCATCTTTTCCTACTATATAGGAACAAATGAATAAATAAATGAAGAAATGAATATGTACGATTTTGTTCATTTTTTATTTTGTTCTTTAATTTTTTTTTTGTTTCATGTTCTCAACGAATGATTAATGTATCGGAGATAAGAAAAGAAATGGATTTTTTTAATACAAACATTCCAATGGAATTTTTACAATTACATCACTAATATGAAGAATCAGAATACCTTTGGTTGTTGTTTGCAATTTCCAATTCATTCAACAAACCAATCAAACACGTTTTTCATTAAATGTAATTTCAATTCTAATTTTAATTCCATGTAATTCTGTGCAAATGAGCCCTGTTGCCCCATTTGGTTAAGAGAATATTCAGGATTTTTTTTAACTGCCAACAATTTATATTAGAAAAAAACTAGCAAGGAGCTGAAAAAACAAGCAAATGATCAAAAAACCGAATTACACCAGAGATTCCATTCTAAATTTGGCATTTTCCCCTATTCTTAATCCATAAGAATGATAGTAGTTTCACCTCGTACTGGATGTTAGTCGGCTCCCATATTTGGTTTTTAAAAGTTCTTGCATTTCTTGATTTCCAAATACACCAAATAGTAGTCATAAAGATAGCATGAAAAACATTCTTCTGTGCTTCTTGGATGGGCCAGGAATTATGAATATTTAGGAGTTCTTCCACCGTGAAGAACAGGTCATTTGGAGCTTTACACCATCTGAATACCAACTCCTAAACTTTACAGGCAGGTCGACAACGAATGAATAGATGATCTGCATTTTCGTTTTCATTACAAGCATCACATCTTGCATCGACATTAACTCCGCGGGATAACTTTGGCGGGGACACGATCCATAGATGCCCTCCATGCAAACGCGTTCACCTTTAAAGGGACCCACCTAAGCCAGGGAAATGATGAGGAAGAGGATGGAAGAAGCTTCTGCTCAATGACCATCCTAAGTTGTTTAACTGAGAAATCAAGGTTCACCATCTTATCCCAATACCATAGGTCTTTTGCATCGGAAAGGAATGTGTTTACGACCAATAATTCACATTGAGCAATTTGGCAATGAATATGTGTGGGTATAGAAGAGGACGACCATTGCCAATTATTACTAGTACCCGAGCCTCCAATTTGTAGCCGCTCTCCAACAACGACTGTTTTATTAGACTCCAATAAGAACAGTGATGGAAATTTATCCTTTAGCGCCCCAAACCCTAACCAATTATCCAACCAGAAGCAACAACTTAAGCCATTTCCAATTCTGCATCTAAGAGTCTCTAAGAGATGGATGTCGATGGACTTGAGTTCATCAATGATCTAAACAATATTTCTCCATGGCCCAACAATTGTCTTATTGCAAGGGAAAGCAGACCGTCTTTTTTTCGACATATGGATTGCTTGAATCACCTTTACCCACAGAGCTTCTTTGTCAGACTTAAATCTCCATAGCCATTTGATAAGAAGGGCCCAATTCGTTACATGAATAGAGCCAATGCCCATGGCACCATCCTTTTTGCTAGCTAATAGTCTGTTCCATGAAACCCATGAGATCTTCTCTTTTTCTTCAGAACTTCCCCAACAGAATTTGCGCCTAGTGGATTCAATTGAGTGGATTATCTTTGTTGGAGCCTTGAATAGCAATAAGAAGTAAGTTGGAATTGATCCAAGAACCGACTTCAGAATGACAACTCGGCCACCAAAGGAGAGGGATTTCTCTTTCCACTTTGACAGGCGATTGGAGATCTTATCCAGGACCACTTTCCAGTTTTTTATGAGAGACATGTTGCTTCCCACCGGAACCCCTAAATAAGTAAGCGGGAAAGATCCAACTTGGCAACGGAGGAGACTTGCGATAGAGTGTAAGGAACTATCATCCAAACAAACCCCATAAACCTTGCTTTTTTTAAAATTAATCTTTAGGCCCGAGGCAAGATTAAAACATCGGAGGAGGCGGGACAAATTAAGGAAATTCGAATGAGATGGCTCGCCTATGAATATTGCGTCATCCGCAAAGAGTAAATGGGATATCGCCGGCCCACTATTGGGGAGGGATACACCTCTAATAACACCCAAGGTTCTAGCTTTTGATAGGACTACATGAAGAGCTTCCATCACCATTAGAAAGAGGAAAGGGGAAAAGGGGTTCCCTTGCCTTAGTCCTCTTGACACATTAAATTCTTCTGTGGGAGAGCCATTGATAATTACCGACGTTCTTCCAGATTTTAGACATGCTAGGATCCATGATCTCCATCTTCCTGGGAATCCTATCTGATCCATAATACTATCCAGGAATGCCCAGTTGATAGAATCAAAAGCCTTCTCAAAGTTCATTTTAAAAATTTAAGAATTGAAATTGAAAATTTTCCATTCAAAAGATTGTTTAGTTGATCAATTGATGAAATTAAAATTGAATTGTTTTTACATAGTTAAAATTCGTATTCATCACTTACCCATGGATTATTGGAATGTTCAAAGCTAACATTTTAATTTCACTTAAAATTAAACAACTAAACATGTTATATTTTTTAACAAGATTAATTCAATTTATTTGCAAAGCAAACCAAAAAACCCCTAATAATTTAGAGGGTGACTATACCAACCTTTGTCTCTCACTTGTCATACCCTCCTATTAAAAGTAAAAAAAAATCAAAATTTGTTATATTCTCTCTTGAAAATCATGGTGTTGAAAATGTTTTTTGAAAGGTTGAAAAATGTATTGTTTTTAATCACTCTAAAAAAATACTTTAAAACGTATAAAAACATTAAAATAAATAATTAAATAAACATTTTGGAAACTAGGAAAAAGAACTTTAATGTAAAGAACTAAAAAGCCACTTTTATAACAAGTTAAGAATTCCCGAAATGTAAATAAAAACATAGTTGGGATACGGTCTAGCTAGGAAAACATTCAAAAACATCGTTCTATATTCAACATGATATTTTCAACATTATAGCTTGCATAGGACATTTTTTTCCTTCTTCATGGCATTCGATTGAATCCAATGGTGACATCAGTCGAGATTAATGTATGCGGATGGTTGATATCTAACCAAAACGTTATGACTCCCCACGTTCGCACAACAAGGACGCGTCTCCTCAACAAATTGTCCGTATACTCGAGTTCCTTCCTGTAAATTAGACACAAAATATTAGGCACAACCATTCTTATTTATCCATAGTTGGGATACGGTCTACCAAAACATACAAAGCTAGAATATAAAATGATAAACCACTCACGTAATTTGAAATGAAAGAATTTCTCACTTTTATGGCTAATGGAAATCAAACATGATTTCTTGTAGTAACCATATTTTTATAATCCAAATACCACACACACGGTTAGGAAAAAGATAAGATGAAATACACAAGTGTAATTTATAATCCAAAAACCCATCAATGGTTCAAGTTCAAGATACCACATCCAAAAATATGAAATTTGTTATAATTTATCTTTTTTTACTGTGTTACACTCTACACCTACTTTACATGTATACTATGTATGATTTAAGCTTATACTATTTTAGTTGACAAATACATCATTTTATCACTAGAGTGCCCTTTAGGTACCGTTTTCAACATAAAATCAATAAATTCAAAATATCGGTTGAAAATAAATTAACTTACCGTTCAATGTCCAAAAGAGACATTAATTTCAGTTGGACATATGTCTTCAATAATGGACGTGGACCATATTGTCATTCCATCAAGGACTGATCAATCCGATCCTAATCATCTTATTATTACGAACCTACTCTTCAGTGTAATTACTTTCTCAACGGTCCATATATCATATTTGTTCAAAGTAAAACCAATGCATTATGGTGCACAATATCAATTCCCCCCAAAACAGTTAGGGTTCAGGATACCGATTCAGTATTGATCAACAACCGATTCCTTAGTTAAAGGTGTTTAGATTCACACATGTTTATATAGTGATAATGATGAGATAATGTTTTATATGGTTAGGTTAGTTTTAATCAGTTTCAAAAGAGGGGCTACAAACAGACCACATACGGTTCAGTTCAAAACCAGACCGCTATCACCTTAGCTAGTTTTAAAACCGGATTCGAGTCGGGTTGTAATGCATATGACGAATAAGAACCCACGTGAGTAAAACAAGTGCCCAATATGTCTTGAATCAGGCCCATATGTGCCCCTAAACGGGGCAGGGTTCATAAACAACCCATGTGGTCTGGACTCTAGTGCCCCATTGACCATACCAACTGGATCAATAACTTTGCTTCTAAATTTTACTACATTATAAATAGAAGATACAGATAGATGTAGGTGGGAGTTGTGGGCACGGGTTTCTAGCTCCATAATTTATTCATTTAAAGATGATTAATTTAATATAGTTTATTTTTTAGGGTTGGTATAACAAAAACCTATGTATATTAATAAAAAAAATTACTCGATCTAGTTTTGGTGTATTTAAAATCCATCAACTTATCGTTTAAAATAATAAAGTCCTAAACTTATTTAAAACATACATACTGATATTTTTTTAATTAATGGCTTGTTAAGTCGTAAATGGATGAAAATAAGATAAAAGATATCTATAAGAAAAAGATGAATGTTACTTTATCAAAATATTGGCTGGTATCATTTAAGAGCTAATAAGTTCTAATTTAAAAAATCCAACATTACGTGAATTTTTGATAGATTTATGAACTTTAATATATAAATATTAGTTTATTGGGTTTTTCGTGTATATTTTACAAGTAAAATGAACTTTAATATTAGTTAGGTTAGGAGAAACAAGAAAACATAATAGTATTTTTATAAAATCAACCAATATGTCAATTATGATTATATTTGCATAAATTCAACAAATATGATTTGGCCTTTTCCATATGTCATAGTCTGTAAGGATTTGTTTAAGAATTAAACAAAGGCAAAAAAATCAAAGTTAGCAACCGCTTTATCAAGAATGGACCACACATGATTCATACATCTGTAAATATAATGTTACATATATGAATATAACCAATTGCATCTAGAAAAACCTTTCACTTTCATATTATATTAACCAGCTTACATAAACAATTTTAGACTCTATAACATTGTAATGGCTACATGTTTAAGAAGTCATTAGTAAAACTTAATGGTGACAAATCGATTACGAGTGCAACCTGTATTATTCGTATGAATTTGACTATAAACACCAAACGTATAACATAATGCATGTTATACAGTTACATCTACGCTCGTTCGGTCAAAGTCCATATTCACTAAATCTTAGTAAATTTTTCGAACAAAATATGTTTCTAAAGTCAATACTAGATTTTCACACAATCAAATATTTTATCTTTTTTTTTTTTGAACGGAAAATATCAACATACTGGATAAAAAGAGGGGCTAACAAGAAGCTAAAAACCCCGAGAGCATACAAAAAGTCAACAAAAAAATAAAGACAGTGATACATAAGAAAATTTTCAATCAACCAGGATCATAGGGGAAGTTACATAACGCCGTAATAGAGATTTTTTTCCTTCTTGTCTTGAGCCATACCGCGGCCATTACCTTTATGAATATCAAATGAACTGCCTTTTTGAAATTTGTTAAATTTTATAAGGTTTTTATTTCTTAATTTTCTGAATATTTGAGCTTCAAATGAACTTTTACAAGTAGCATAGTTAGCTGTATATTTCCAAATTTTCTTGCATTTTTCTTGATTGGTTTGCATATATGCCTTATAATTATATAATATTAATAATATCATTATTTTTTTTGTATAGTCATTTTACGATATAGACAATAGGATGTGGCATTTGGCCCATTATGTTCTTTAAGAAGATGTAGAATTCATAAAAAAAGATTTAGATTTGAGATTTAAAGAAATTGAAATATATCAGAGGAATTAATACTTACGTTAAAATTGGCTAAGAAATTAATGATGTTTAACTTGTAAATTTGTTACAGACATTGTAATAGGGTAATGATGGTTGTTTTGGCCACGAAGATGAAGAGGCAAAACCGACGCAGGTGACCATGGCTACGGAGGCAAATATTGCTACCGCAACAACAACAGTGGTCAATGAGTTCATGTTGGTGTTTACGATAACTATGATATAAGAGACTTTAAAGTTTTTTAATAAATACATATAATTTTAATTTAATATTTAAACGGCCAACGAAGACTACCCACGCACGCTTGCGAATACAAGTAAACTCATTAGCGAAAGGCCACTAAGTTCGCGAACATAAACAATGCTAATAACCCGACCCACCCAACATTCCAGATGAAACTCACACCCAAAAGACCCAATGTGGTATGACCTCTATACCACTTAAAACATATTGTATCAAGTGAAACTAAAACACTTCTTATTGAAAAACTATAGAATGTCTCATTCAAACCAATTAATCTAGGTTCATAGATATTTTAATATAATTGACTCAAACTAATTGAAAATTATGAAAAGTTCTATTAGAAAATGTAATAAAAGAACCCAACGCTACATTTATTAGTTCTTTATCCTTAATTCCGGCATTTAATGTTGCAAACGTGACAACAATATGTTTTATTGTTTCTATAAAAGCTTTTTCATTAAAAGCATAAAAAGAAATAAAAAAATGGATAGCCACGCTAAACACTAGTGTATACTCTTAGCAATATAACTTGAAAAAGAAATTTGTAAGTATTTATTTTTCTTTCAAAATAAGGTTTGCTTTCGATTATATTCAAGCATTCAAATAATACACTTGCTTTTAACGGATATTGATGCGGTTTTGTTGGAAAATATATCTATTTAAGAACATAAAATGAGACCTTTGGATGACGAATTACTTTTAGTATAAGAGTTTAAATACATATACAGGCTACAAGTTTGAAAAAAGGGCCCCGAAGAGGGAAAACGACCCAAAACTAGAACAAGTATTGTAACCAGTTAGGGTTGAACTAGAACCAATGGTTTGTAATCGGCTTATAGCATGTCTCATTCAAACGAGTTTCAAACCGTTTTAACCTGAATCGAACCAGTCATGGCCGCTCAAAAAACCAGAACTAGGCTGAATATAACTGATCACTTCCTCTCCAAAATACGTTCATGACCCAAACCAATTTCATGAAGAACCGGTTTTGACTTTCGTTGACCCAAACCAAACCAGTTTAGAGACAAAAACAATTTGTACCCCTCTAATACAGGCTAAGCTTTACAAGTTACACAGAGGACATAAACTCATGTCCTACGCTACAAATATTGGTTTTACAAGGCCAATTACTGTATTGCGGTTTTGGGGGACTTTAGATTGCAAAGGAGAGGAGAGAAGAATGTTCGGGTGGAAGAATGCTCTTGAACAGGTTTCATGAGAGGAATGGAAACAAGGTTAGCTTGCTCATTCGCTCGTTTTAACTAAGCCCGAAAGCTAATATTTACAAGTTGAATTCAAAATAAATTTTAACATTGCATTTATGTAACAGATTATTTTTATTAAAATTTAAAAAAGGAAAATGAGCTAGCTCAATGAGCCACGAGCTGAATCAGGCACTTTACATGCCAAGCCAAATTCGCGTTTAACCTTAACCTTATGAGCGGGCCCGAGCCGATGCTAACTTGGCTCACTCGCTCAACAGCCCAACTAGATATTATATACTAATTTTACAATGTTATATGTGGGATAATATTTTATAAGCCCCAAGACTGATATAGCCCATTTACAGATTATACAATTTTCATTGACCCTACATTGTAAATGATTCACTTTCATATTCAACTAACTCGATACGAAATAAAAGATGTTGAATGCATTCACTTGAAATGAAAGTCCAACAGATGCTGGCCATGACGGAAGGAGCACCATCGTAAGCACAAGCAAGCACCCGTGTAGAGACTGAATTCGGTAAAACAAAAACTAAGATGAGAAACCAGATTTTTGTCCAATCCAAACTGAATTCAGATTTCGAATTAAATTTTGGCGGTTTGACTCGGCTTTTAGTGTCCAAACCACATGTTGAGCAACCTTAGTTTGAATTATACATATACAGGTATAGATCAAGAAATAGCATAAGCATGAGGCAGTCCAAAAAGTGAAGTGCATACTAACAAATAGCTTCTGTGAGCATTATTATCAATTGATTGTTGCTGCAGTTGGTCACTCTCTATCCACTGTCATGATAGGCAAAAACAGAATGGTAGAACCTAATCAAGTCAAAACAAAGAGAAGACATGTAGTGGTAACTGTTGTGCTGATGATCATCCATGATTAAGAGAACAGATAAAAAAAATTAGAGCGTTTAAAGGTATACGATGAAGTCGATATTGATGGATACATTTTCAACTTTTGACAATATGGTATACATACATTTTGTTGAATATAGACATGTTAAAAGTATGTCTGCTGCAAGTAAAGCAATACATTTTTGGCTCTTGGTGACATTACAATGAGGCCATGGTATTGATTCTCTATTTAACAATTAGTGCTCAACACTTGTATCAAAACAAAAGGAAGTCATTTGAACTTGTAAATCTTATTGCTTGTATTAAACTCTAAAATATGCTCCACCAACCAATCTGTTACCTACATCTGTATACAACGGTTTGATGAAAAGTGATTTTCAACACATCAAGAAACTCATCGCGCTTTCCTACGGGACTTGAAACGAGATGGGGGAGAAGGGGAATATTCCACTGGTAACGGGGGTGGCTCTAGCTCACCAGAAAGCATCGCCACGACTTCTTTCATAGAAGGCCGAAGTGCAGGGGACTTTTGCAGGCAAAGAAGTGCTACAACAATACAAGCTAGAGCTTGTTCTCGATCTAAACATTGAATAGATTGATCCACAAGATCTATAAGTTTCCCTGCACGAGCAAGATGACGGGCCCATGATAGAAGATTAGCGCGTTGAAATTCAGACATGGGTGATCCAGTCACTTGAAGTGGCCTCCTTCCAGCAATGAGAACTAATAGTAGAACCCCAAAGCTATAAACATCACACTTTTCTGAAAGATCACCACCACATGAATACTCCGGGGCAACATAACACACAGTTCCCCTCATACTTGGCGTACTGCTAATACCACCACTTTTAGGTATATCACCACTGACAGAATCATGACTAGTGAATCGTGTCCGCCAAAGGTCACCACTAAATCCATCCAACCACCAATCTACACTACCTTTGCTACCCCTGCTTCGGCTCCTTTTCTTCTTTCTTTCCATATATGATGCATCGTCTTTCGGCCACCAGTCATCGTTAATGTTATGATTACCTGATTCTTTCAACTGCTTCTTCTTATTCTTCTTTTTCTTTCTCGCGAGTTCATCACAATACTCCTCCTTCCACCATTCCCTAGCTGGCCTTCTCTTCGGTTTCTTCACATTCTTATCCTCATCCAACGACATCCACCAATCCAATCGTTTTCTATTCTTCTTTTCTGTTTTTCCAGTTTGCACTGCGCTGGATGACGCCCCTGTCGTGATCCACTCTGTCTTCGGTCTCTCCTTCTTGATCTCGCTCCCAATCCATTCCATCACATAATCCTTCACACGCCCAGATTCCGACATACCATTGTCTTGTTTCCACCACCAATCCTTCCCCGAAACACTCTTTTTCCTTTCGTTTTTCTTCAAACTACTACCACCACCTGCACTCTCCACACTCATAGCATCAAGATTCACCTCTGATGGACTCAAATCCCCCGCCCCACCCACCCTCGGCGACTGGGTAATCGTCTCAGGTGACGTCTCAGCAATCGGAACCGTAACAAAACTCTCAGGCGACTGATTATCCTGAACCACACTAAACTCCTCACACACTGTAGTTGTTGCCAGACTCTCAGTCTCCTCAAAAACAGATCCATTATCCTCCACCACCGAATTCCCCATCTTTTTCGCCTCATCTATCTTACCACTCAAGTCAACTCGACACTCATCTTCAGGCTTTAACCTAGCTAAACCAAAATCCCCAATCTTCGCTTTGAAATTGTGATCTAACAGTATATTACTAGGCTTTATATCACCATGAATAATCGGCGGATCGCAATAATGATGAAGATATTCAATACCTTTAGCGATATCTATCGCAATCGAAAGCCGAATCTTCCAATCCTTAAGCTCCACACACTTCCGATGAAGCAAACAATCCTGTAAGCTTCCGTTCGCCATCAGCTCGTAAACAAGCACCATCCGCCGTCGTCTCCGATCGGAGGAAAATCCGATCACGGAGAGAATCCGATCAGATTCAACTTTTCCGGCGAAGAAGAGCTCGTTTTGAAACTCACGTTCACCTTGCAGAGAACCAGCGTCCATGACCTTAACCGCCACATCCTGGTGGTTAGCTAGGGTTCCGCGGTAGACAGAGCCAAAACCGCCTTGTCCGAGGCGGTTGGAGGCGGAGAAGGAGGCGGTGGCGGAGCGGAGGGTGGCGTAGGAGAACTTGTGCGGTGGTTTGCCGTCGGAAGGGGCGGTGCGCTTGCGTGTTGTGCACTTGCGGAAGCAGAAGGTTAGGGCTATGAGGAAGGTGAAGGCGACGGTTAACGGTGGCACAAGGTGGTGGTGGTCCGGTGGCGGTGACGGTGGTGGTGGTGGTGATGGTGATGGTGATGGTGGTGGTGGTTGGGGAGACGGTGATGCATAGGGTCTAAAAGGCATGATGATTGATGAGAGTGAAAATGTTTGGGGAGAGAGAGAGAGATTTATTACCTGAACACTGAACAGCTATAGGATCAGAGGATCTCTGTGTGCTTTGACTTTTTTCTCATCTTCTTGTGACTCCAAATGACAAAGCCTTTGATATAAAATAAGTGAAAATTATACTAGTCCACTATAAATTTTTATAAACCGTTGGAAAGCGAAAGAAATTAACTGGTTGGTTTGACTGTTCGAGGATTTGAGGGTGCTCTATAATAATAATAATACTTAGGATTAGAGTAATTAAGCTTATTTTAAAAGGCTGTTTATTCTATAATTTTAACAGACGATCTGGAGCATCCAGAAAACACGAAATAATTTTATTTTCAATCAAGTTTAGATTTCTTCTGGCAATTTAATTGAAGAAATCAAGCTTATGGGATTTCATTAGGTAAAAAATGGATAAAAAATGAAATCTTTAATATGAGAACATTAGTGTAATTTTAAGGTGTACTAATGTAGACTTGTAAAAAAAACCGGTTAGGGAACCGGTTCGGCCAAAAAAACCGGAACCGGTTTGAGGCCCAAACCGGTTTCAAACCGGCCCCGAACCGCCGGTTCTTAAGCGGTTTTCTCATTCCACACTACAAAGTTTCAACCCGAACTGGTCTTCAAACCGGTTTTCAAACCAGTTCCAAACCGGTTTCCAAACCGGTTCTTCAACCCGGTTTTCAAACCGGCGACCGTTGCCTAACGGCTATATAGCCGTTTAAACTCGTTTTTGACCGTTTTTTTGAAGTTTTTTTACCATTATACCCCCACTAGGTTAGTATATATATGTATGTGATGTTTTGGTTGAATCACAACAACTTATAACACTCTCTACTCTCAAAAATCTCAAAAACGCTCTCCACAAATACTTTCGTTTTAAAC